>JAMBLF010001164.1:0-133131 GCA_030578115.1 Leucoptera coffeella | reverse complement strand
CATATAGATGAATATGCAAAATCAAACTTACAAAAATATATATATGTATATGTTTTTAAATTTCTCGTAACGTTTGATAGTAAATTGATTTATTACATCTGCAATTAATCAAATTATTGTAATAGCTTTCTTTTGTGAATAATATTAAATAAATTATAATAATGAATGTCAAGTTGTATTAATAAGCAAATGAATGTACATATTTATAAATATCTACATATATTACTGATAAATCTCGCAATTTTCTTACATGTGGGGTAGGGAGAGACTACGAATTCTTATTATTATCCAGAGGGACCACATTCGTTTTATTTTTAACGAATACCTTCACGTAATTCTCACGTTCTATTTCTTTACTACTATATTATTATATAGTATAATTGAGTGATATACGTTTCACGAACACAGCCCCTATGTAACCTTCCACTATCCACTTCTTCTGTCATCCGCATAACAACGCAAATCATCGAAACAACCCCACAAAATAACCCTCTTTTAAACCGCAACATTCACGTATTAAAACTGTTTAAATTACTATCATTAACTGAGATCGATATTTATTTATAGTTTAATGACAATTTTAGGTGATACTATTATTGAAATTACTATAGTCATCATCATCTCTTTTAACATGTACACTAAGGTCACTTAGTACATTCAAAAACAACCAATATAAATACTACAGAATTTCAAGTTTCCGATAAGCACGCTCAGCAGTAATAAAGAATTAATCAATATCTGTAAACAATTATTGCCTTGTACTATGCTGTTCAAAAGTGTAACGGTAAAAAAAAAACGAGTGAATTGTATTGAATTACTGTGAGGAAACTTTAGCTAATTATCTATCACATACTATCCTGAATGTAAATTATAAAGTCACAAAATCACCTTTCCTCCTGGCATGTCGAAAGATGCAACTGCAAGATTAGGAATAAATAAGTCAATTTAAAATATGGTCGACGACAGTCTAGTTTCTTTGCATATCAACAATATCGCAATCCCTGTAAATAGTAGCTAAAGCTTAAAATCATCTCAGAGATATTGTTTATTCAAAACTCTATCCATCCCGAAAGGGACAGGCTACCTACCATCACTACGTTTTAGTGTTGAGTACTTAGTGCATATCTAGCGAAAAGTAGGCTTACACGTAAAACATGGTATTATAACTGTGAAGCCTATAACTGTTACAGAAATATTGATATCATCATTATAGACCGTTTCGCCGCAACGGAGAAGTACTGCAAGTTTTATGGCATACTTATGCGATAATGACATGCAGATTATTTGAAACTAAATTTTATTCTATAAAATAAATATTAAACATATTAAGAATTTCTCAAGTATCTATTGATGACACTAATGAATATCTAGTAACAACTTTTACTAGTTTTTCAATTAACAATATTATTTCGAAAACTAGCACTTTCGCACCCGCTTGTACACTCGCATCTCAATACGGAAAACGAGTTATGTCGCAATTCGGCGAGGCACGTCGACCTCTACAAAACCAGTTCCACTTGAACCCTAGTCCGCGTTAGTTGGTTCCTTATCAGAGGTCTCGGAGCTGTGGTGCTGGTAAACGGAACGTGGCACAAAGTAGGCTTTCTCTCACTGCTGGGTAACATTTGTACCACTTCCTCGTGGCCACTTTCACTACGCTTGTACTTGTTACGTACGCACAAGTAACCTACTCGCCCCAACCTGTTTAAGCGGAGATGACGCGCCTCTGAATCTGGTTTATGGTAATCAATATTACTGCAGATTAGCTTATGTAAACCGACCGGGTTTTGTGGAAAATTGAGATATGATACTGGCTTACCTCATTCAGTTCACACTTTGTCAGTTTAGAACAGAACACATAAGAATATGTCACAAAAACTAAAACTCTTTCCTATTTGCCTGTTTCAGTTCTAAATGGCAAATATCTTTCAGTTTTCAATCGTTTGTGTTATTTTATGTTTATCTTATGAATGACAGGAGGTTAGCCCCTCTCTCCTGATAATAACATTAAATTGGATGTTAGAATTATATTTTACATTAGGTAAACAAATTATAGTTATAACAAAAATATGTATGTACGTGATTTTTGGTGAATTCTAGAAATTCTTATTTACAAGTAGTGGAAAATTTACAACGGCTAGATTTTCGATGCCAATAGTGTAGTATGCTTATACCTGTATCGATGTTAAGAACCGCTTAGTTCGGTTAGTAACTGCTATATCAGTTAGTAGTGAGTGATCAATTTTCAGTTCCAGCGAATGAAAACCAATCCCCCTGGCTAGCTATTAGTCAGTATAACGCAACCTCACTCCATACCACGTTACTGGCTATCTAGTGCAACATTCAAATCGATGTAGCGGGATCAATCCACCTGACAATACGCACGTAGCTTTCCAACACTCGAACCAAACAACACTCGAAGGTATTCACCAGGGCTAGTTCAATTGATTCGTGTTTATAAAAGATGAGAAAGTTCTAGAAAGTGCCGCTATCCGATGAAAGAACGATGACTAGGCGATTCATCATGCTTAATTTTGATAACCTAAAAACGCAAGTTCAATGAAAGTCATGTGATGTGGAATTGCATGCCGAATAAGGAAAGGCCACTTCATTGGATTTAATAAGAATTTTATCGCCAAGTAGCGGTTTTTGGGTAGTTGGGACCTGTATGGAAACCACCAGCTGCCATGATCTGTGCATATCGTAATGTAAGAATAAGAAGTACGTATATTATAGTTATGGGTGGCTAGAAACTAGTATTATTCGAAGATAAATTGATTAATAAATTGGCTACTATCAGTAGTAGTCTTTTTTTCCGAATAAATGATTTTAAAAAACTGTCCTTAAGTTCATTCATTCTACCAGAGATTATGAATGTATATATTTAATTATAATTGGATTTTCTCGCTAGTTAAGGACTCAAATAAAATACACGTACTTATAACAAACTGCGTCACAAATTTGCGATCAAAAGATGTAGTGATTAAGATAGGGAAGAGCGCGCTTCAATGGTTCAGAAACGTCATAGGGAGGGTTCATATCAGATTGATTGAATGTCAAAGATCCATTTTGAGTTACTGAGCCTGATGGTTCTCAGTATAAGGTAAGACGCAGTAATAAATGAACAGCTGATAAAAGAGTAGTTACGCATAACCGTTGCAATGTATGCCGATGTACACTTGATATTTTTGTAAAATATTTTCTAGCCCTCTAAACATTGTGGAAGGCAATACATATTTGATTTTGAAGTATTAATGATATATTTCACATTAACTGATATTCATAGTGAGGAGTATTACCAAGACGATGTTATATGCTACGTATCTCTCTTAATCCCTCAAAAGAAACTTTGTTATTTCATGTCAAGGATTGTTTAGGCACCAACGTATGATCCAAATCCCTAAATCATGTCTTGTTTCATTATTTATATGAGTCGGAAATTGAACCTAGCAACTCAAGTTCGTGAATTACTAATGAACCATGAACTAAGATATTTATTTGACCTACGTCATGTATGTAAGCATACGGTACAGAAAAGTTCATATCATTCTGTTTAATGTCAAAGTTTCTCAGTTTAAATAACGGACGGATAGGTAATGATCAATTCAGTGACTTGTGTAAAGTGGGTTCAATGAACTGATGCAGAAATACCTATATTCGATTCTTGGTTCATTCCATGCATTCATAAAAATAGTGAAGGTACTGTAAATTACAACTATAAGGGGAAACTGCCCATTATGTGGAATAGGCAATAGCCAGTAAATTTTCCCAATAATGTTGCTACATTGATACCTTGAGTGCTGAGTATTTACTTGATATGGTTATAAATTACTTATAGCACTTATAGTATATAATTTTCTGCAGTTGAGGGGATAACACTTTAATATCTGATTACTCCGCATAGAATTATTCCTTTACGTCTCTCGACTGTCGATCGGCGACGAAATAATCTCTTCAGTATTTATGACATATACTAGCTGTATTGGAAACAAGATGCAGCCTTTCGATATTTAAATGTTATAGATCTGCTAATAATCTAAACTTTGTTTGTTTTAGAGTGCAACTAGTATGGACAATATGACGACGGTGGTGCTAAACACGACTCAGGGGCTCATCAAGGAGACTTACGACTACTATGTGTGGACCCTCTCACTTTCTGGTGAGCTCCATGAATAATACATACTTACTCTCTTTGGCCCATTCTGGTTTAAGAAGATCGTAATTAATTATTTACTTAACAAACAAAATAAAGTTAAATATGTACAAACTAAAAAAACTTAATCTAACAACAAGTAAATATTTACATAGCGCCACTAGTGTCCCGAATTTAGCACCTAAAAGCAAAAGCCCCCAGGACACTAGAAGCGTTGTCTCACTGGTTAGATAGCTTAAAAAGTAAATAGAACACTTACTATTTATATTAATTGTCCCTTGTCAGTTTCGTACTTCAAAAAGCTAATTATTTGCCTTTTCTTCGATAATGTTATTGAATGTGAGTAACAAGTCAATAGAATACATTTAGTGATAAACATGTATTCAATATTTTATCAATACATAGCCGAGAATTTAATATAAATGCATACGGTGACCGAAAAGATGTCATGCTTTCATAATTCTATCAATCTTGAAAGAGATGAGTCGTGAGTGTGCGTATGTTTAGGCAGGCGTGTCATCCCCATTAACAATCGAAACGCAAAAGGCTGTAAGCTTCTTAAAACAGCCTTTCCACCTAAAAGCATAACAGAGGAGTAAACTCTCTCAAACCACTCTAACTAACAGTTGCTTTTGACAATTCTTTGGAAGTGGCTAAAGCTGCATTCACACGTTTAAAACTGTCCTTTGAAATGCACTTTACCTATTTGGTTGTCAGAGCTTATAAATGACACTGCTAACCTGGCATATTATGTTATATTTGGTTAACATATGTAGCAACTTAATTCTAACTCTAGATATGTACGCACTCTAGATATATGTATATACATATATATGTGATATATGTATGTACTCTAGATATGTAGATATAACTTCAGATATGTACACATAGATCTCAGTCTACCTCCGCAAGTGCTTATAATTTTCGCGAATTTACTTTTTATTTTATGTCAAGTCGTTTTGTTAATTACTAGGTGGAAAGAACATTTGATATCTCACGTATCCTTGTGGTTTAGCATTACTATGGAAATCACAATGGCACGACTATGGAATATTTTTTATATTATGACGGGTTTTAAGCCCATTAGCTATATATTCAATTTACCCTTAGTCCTTTAGTCACCTTAGAAGCAAGACAACTAGTAGAAGCGGTAGGTTACAAGGTTCTATTTCTATATACACCCGTGTAAATACAGCTTTAGTTTCAACAGAAATCTTAACGATTCTTATCTTTGTTTCAAAGCAAACCACTGGGAAATTTCTACGAAATAAGTGTAGTAAATACAAAATAATTCAAAGCATTTAAGATTTGTATTTATATTGGTAAACACCTTTTTACTGTTAATATACATTGCATTCATAATCTTCGAAGAGACGACAGATTGAAAAGTTACAAAGAATGATTATTTAGTTTAATGTTTGTCAGAAATTTTAAATAATTTTGATGGTAACCCATTACAGAAATAACTAAATTTTCCTTAACCACTTATTACTTTCCGAGTTGCAAGAAGCTTATTATCGTTCTCCAAGTATCATTTAAACTTCTTTTGCACCAAAAGATTTTAACGTACCATCGTTCACACAATAGCAAAACACTCTAAACATCATTCAGTTAATAGAGCCCTATTGCTTCTTTGATTGAGCAAACATAGCAGTTGTGAGATTGATTGTACTTTTCAAGAGCAATTTAAGTGTTTGTTCGAAATTGGTTTTGACGAACCCCTTTAGGGGATGAGGTTAATCAGTTCAATTGTTAAGCTCTTGTTTGATTCCTCTAATTGACTCTGAAGCTTTGGGAATAATATCTATTACACAAGAGGCATTAATATTTCATCAAGCTTTTGGTTCTCGTTCATGAGTACACTTAAGTATTTAAAAATAGTATAAATAATATTAATTACATTTACTATTCTGGCATGAAGTTGAATAAGGCCGGAATACAACCTTACAAATATTCCATAGGAAATTTTATCACAAATTATCTAGTTATGCGAATGGTGACCAAGGAGATGTTTTTTCTCTGAAATTCTATCCATCCTAAAAGATTCAGAGACATATAATCATATGTATGATGCATTTCCGTGGATCTCCAGTCAGGAAAAATTAGGAAGATATTCAGATTTATTATTTATTTAGCAATTTATTTATGTTCAGACTATTTTTGTTGTACGGACCAGATCTCTGCATAATAAAAGAACCTAAATGGATTAAGAAAGAGTCTATTTAATTAACTTCCCTTTTGGGGCTGGGAAATACGTATAGCCTTTTTCTTATGTCGTAAAACGTAATCATGTCTCTACTTGATAGATATCTTGCCAACTACTACCGTTCAGTAAAGGAATTCCTAGATTAATGTATTTTATCGTCAACGCCAGTAAACCACGAAATAGTTCACCGATTTTCTCGTTTTAATGACTATATGGTGATCAGTGCATTCGATGCCGTAAAAATATGAATATTGTTTGGAAATTATATAAACCTATCATGATTGTTTCATACAAATGCCACCCTAATATTAATGCTAAAAGCACCAGAGAGATACAATATCTCCGTAGTTATATCTTGAAGTGTTATACATAAATGTATTTGTACCATAATATATTTCCTTTTCACAGACAACCGAACCAAAGGCTGGCCTCTAGTCGACTCCCCGGTCCCCACCGTCATATACACGCTGCTCTACCTGTTCATAGTATGGGTGGGGCCCCAAGCTGATGAGGAACCGGGAGCCCTTCAAGCTGACCTGGCTCCTGGTGCCTTACAACCTGGCCATGGCAGCGCTGAACGCCTACATAGCCGTGAGACTGCTCACCGCGTCTTTCCGGCTGCGGTACAGCTACATCTGCGAGCCGTGTCGACAACGGTATCATCCGGATGAGTTGCAGGTTAGTCACAGGAGTAATATATACTTTCACGATTTTAAAAGTTTATTCAGAAGCTTGTTTACCTATCTTCGTGATTGATTGGATGCGAACTCGAAACCGATAATCAGATTTTCAGTGCCTTAATTGACATATTGCAGCTCACTGTAGATGTATTTGTATTATGCAAATGTATTTTATACATTGCATACATTTCTAGATCATTATGTGGTTACAGGTTACATATTCTCACCTTTACTCAGCTTGACAGAATACGTCGTTTTTTGACTATATGAACTTTTCACCTGTAGTTCATACATAAAAAATATTCGTGTAAAGTTTTTAGAGATTAAACACGAAATACTCTATAAATTATACTATAGAAATAATGACTGCTGTAGCTTATGAAAATCTGTTCTGGGGAGAATTAAGGAAGCTTAAAAGAAAAAGACCTGAAATTAATTGAAGAGGATTATGTCTTAATCGTTTAATCAATCCAGATGACAAACTTGGAAAAAAAGTTAAACTTTTTTGTCATATTTTTTATCTCTTAATATATCAAGCTAAATTTATCCCTTGGACTTAATTAGAATAACTTCTTCTCTCCATTTTACTCGAAAGCTTGTTCATTAAAACGTTTATTGCTGGAGACAGATAACCAACAATATTTTCTAAGAAATGTGCATTCAATCTACGCCTGCGTAATAGGCAGGCTAATAACTATTACAGTTGATAATTACTACAGACATAGTTAGTATTCTCTGCATTTATGTTCCGCATAACCACCTATTGTTAAACTCTTAAATAGGTAGTCAAACACGTATTTATCACTTCTTGTGTTCAAGAGAAAGTTGTAAGCAGATGTCAACTAAAAGCCATTAGTGCTTTGCTTGTAACCATTTTGACTAATGGTGGAACTTGGTCAGACATTTAGTATTTATGATGCTGTCTAACAATACAAATATATATTACTCAAATCCTCATATTGCTTTGTTGTGGAAACATCTCCTTGTTTACCTTTAACACAGCTATCCAAACTATAAAGGATTATATAGTTCTTCGGTGACAGGTTGCTAACCTATCAAAAAAGCATTTACTTGTGTTAACGAACTAATTGCACATACATCAAGCCCGTTTCCATATAGAGGATATTTGTTAAAGTCCTAATAAACTACTCTTGTTTCATAGTCGCTTCCTTAAACTCACATGGTGTTAATCGATAAGCGTAACGTCAAGTTGCATTATGATAAATTAGTTCCAATTTTAGAAATATAGTAGTACCTGACATGTCACGTAGTCGGTTCATTTGACAAAATAGTTATTTCAACACAAAAAACTGGCTCTACAGTACACGTACATTTTAGGAGCTATTTCTGCTCTACAATAGAAATATTTTGTGAAAATATTTGCTATTTTTTGTGCAATCTCAGTGAAATATTTTTGTGAATACTAGCAGTTCTAGATTAAAGTTACGTGCCACCTGAACTGAACATTGTAGTCTAGTTTCGTCAAACAACAACTCACAATATTTTATTTTCTATATTTCTGAGTTCGTACAAGGTATAAAATTGTGGTTTTCGTGTTTATTTTGAGTCAGAGTCTCTCGCATTGTTATTTAAGATGTATTTTTAATGACATGCACAGACTCTTGTTCCTTTAATTATGTTGGGCTGGGCAGATCCTCAATCTTAGTTTTTTTTTAAATATATTTTCTATCACCATTATCTTCATTAACGGGATTTTCATTAATGTAAGTAACAGATTAGCCCGTTCCTTAATATATTACTCTTTCAAGTCCCCTTTAACAACATACTTCTTTCAAAAAGTCAATAGGTATAAAAGAGAAGCAATTTCTTTCAACTAATTAAATATACCTACTTTTCTACCTAACTTATTTACTATATGTAAACTTATTCTCAGCATGTGATCTTGCATGTGTTTACAAACACGAATATATAGTTATTATTAACTCTCGCGATTTGCACTCATTTTTTATTATATAAGACCGGTGGGGTTATTATGTAACTTGCGATCAGTAAGCAAACGACGAAAATTGTGCGTTTTTCGCTGTCAAACACTACTTTCGTATTATGTATCATGGAATAGCATTTGCAACAGCAATCGAAACAGTGCTGCCAACAACACCACAACAACACAGCAATTAAAGAACGAACGAAAACGAAGAAAATGTATGAAAGCAATAATAATTGGTATTATGTAAGCAGTTTTGACAGCAATCACGAGCGAAAATTTTGCAAACTCAAATGTCAAACAGCGATAAGTAAAAAGGTGGTTGCTTTCAGATTGTTAGAAAGTTTTGCAACTTTAAACAAGCTAAAAAAGTAGTTTAGGCAGTCGCACTAGTAAATTATAAGTGTGGAGAGTGAGGAGACAGTAGAGGGAAACACAACGCAGGCGAATATCGGCGAAAGCGCAAGCAAAACTGCGTAACAATTGAGAAGACGAAAACTCCTAATTCTCTGCCTGACGAGGAGTTTCTTCAGCCTTTCGATGATTTAAGGCCCTTTATGTCCATAACAAAGTCATTGCACAAGTTTGAGCTTTGAACGCAAGGTAAGGTAACTTATATTCAAATATAAATTTCCATCATTTGGTTGTCATA
Organism: Leucoptera coffeella; assembly: GCA_030578115.1. Taxonomy (NCBI): domain Eukaryota; kingdom Metazoa; phylum Arthropoda; class Insecta; order Lepidoptera; family Lyonetiidae; genus Leucoptera; species Leucoptera coffeella. Next base: position 123,495 of record JAMBLF010001164.1, on the reverse strand, counting down.
ATTTTATGTACTAAAACATAATTTTCTTTACAGATTTTCGCGGCTTTTGCATTTATTCGCTACTGCTTCAGACCACAAATCTATTGGGATGAGCTACAGATAACATTTGGACCAGCCCAGTGTCCCAAACTCTGTGCGTGAAGTTACAGCTGCACTTAACAATAACAATATATCAAGGAAATATTATAGTTTCCTCAGGGTCAATCAGACTGGATGTATATAGTTTGAAGGTCAGTATTATATAATAATTTAATAGAATTATATTATTTTTATTACATAGAGAGAGGAAAGTGTGAGGGAGATATTAAATGTAGAGTGTGTGCAGGCAATAAGATCAATGGGGCCATGTATAGTGTTATGGGTAGCCAGTTGATTTCTTAATCGGCACGTATGGCTATTCATAGGGCTGTGCTGGTTCCAACATTGACTTATGGTAGTGAAAGTTGGGTATGGCAAAAGAAGCATGAATGCAGTCACTGAGAAGCATGTTAGGAGTGACATTGAATGATAGAATTAAAAATAGTGTGATGAGGGAAGGTTGTGGTTTGAAAGAAGATGTAGTGACTAAGATTGAAAAGAGCATGCTTTGATGGTTTGGACATGTTATGCGGATGAATGATAGCAGATTGACAAAAGGAATATATATGAGTGAAGTGGAAGGGCGGTTACGTAGGGGCCGGCCTAATAAGATATATAACAGTCAGATAGACGCTATATTGAAAAAAGGTGACGTTAGGAGTATCTATAACCGCCGAGTGTGTATGAGAAGATGTATGAGAGTCAATGAAGCAAAAGTGGTCTGTCAGGATCGGAACAAATGGGGATCTGTGATCTCTGCCTACCCTTCTACAGGGAATCAGGCGTGATGTGTATGTATGTACATAGAGAGAAAGGGGCTTAACATGTCTATGTATTATAATTTGACTGTTACCCTTTACACTACACAATATATGTGCATATCACTTCCATCATTTAAGATATTAATATGCAGCTGTGAGCAGACTGATGTCTAGTTAGTTGATTCAGAATGAAACAGAAGACTGGCTATTCATAATGATGTTCTATTTGCTACACTTATGTATGGTAGTGAGTGTTTGGTTTGGCAGAAGTGTCATGAATGAAGAATAATAGTTAGAGATGATCTCCCTCAGAAAAATGTATTATGCAAGATTGTGTGATAGCTTAGAATGGATTCATGAACGCTTTGTCAATGATAGTGTGATTCATGAATACTGTGGTATGGGAGAATATGTAATTACAAACATAGAGAAAGGTATGTTATGAGGTTTGGGCATATGGAGCAGATAGATGAGAAGAGGGTTACGAAAGGGATTTATAATTTATAGAGCTAAAGTGGAAGGTAGAGGAGGACAAGTTAGGCTGTGTAGAACATATACTGATCAAATTAGAAACATTCTTGTCAAGGTGGGTGTACGCAGCGTGAAGAATAAAAGAGTCTATCCCGTTAGGGACGTAGAGCCATGAATATATGTATCCATATTAATATTTCATCTCATATGTGCAACCAGTGGGCATGTCTGTATGTATGTCATACATGTCTGTTAAGATGAATGTATGTCGAGGAGGCAAAAGTAGCGTTAAGATAGAAAGTAATTAGGTTTTTCCCTGGAAGGATAGATATTGTGGGGATATTTGTAATCTCATTGTAAATATTTTTTTTATTTTCAGATCAAGTGAATCATTTAGAATGTGGATGAAATTGTGCGCCCTGATCGTTGAAATTGTGTAGATGGCAAAAGGAAGAAATAAAAAATCTTATAGAAAATTCAAATATGTATTTTTAATTTTTAAATTTAGTTTAAAATTTTCATCTATACATTAAGTTGACTTGGCTTGGATGCGAGCTGCTTCAGCAGTGGTCATGGTAGCATTGGCAGGTTTTTCTTTAGCTGCCACTCTCTTTTGCTCCATGTTCAACACACAAGAATCAATGATTTCAACACACAAGAAGCCTCCACCTAGTAAATATAAACAATGCATAAATTAATAAACACAATAACAATGTTAAATCATACACAATTATGGAAACAAATAAAAATTCATATGACATTAAATTGTACCTTTTTTCTACCAGAAATCAAACTCCAAATATACTAGTTTATTAGCACCCAGAAGTCATAAGTTATTCAATTTGGTAGATTTTAATGTTTTTTACTGCCTGACCTTCTAAATACATATTATGTTATGATAAAAACAACAATATTTGTAGTAAATGCATATATTCACACCTCCTATGTCCCTAAGGGGACAAACAGAGACTATTGATCGCCAACTCAAATGATCCTGACTAATCACATACATACACATCACACTCAATTCTCTGTAGAGGAGTAGTCAGAGATCACAGATACCCACCCTGACATACCATTTTTGCTTCATTATACACTTATATACTCTCAGTGGTTATATATACTTCTAACATCACTTTCAATATGGAGTCTGTCTAACTGTCATTTGTCCCATTTGGTAATCGCCCTTCCAATTCACACACATATATTCAATTCTTCAATTTCAAATCTTTTGTTCAATTCAAATCTTTTGTCAATCTACTATCTTTTATCCTCATAACATATATAAACGATCGAAGCATGCCCTTTTAAATCTTAGCCTCTACATCTATTTTTAATTCTGTCATTCAATATCACTCCTAACATGCTTATTTGTGTGACCTATGGGTATGGTTTAGCGTGCATATGCCCGTGGAAGTGCAATGATGACTATGACAAGAGTAATGTAGGGTAAAGAATAAAGGTGTATGATGTAGATCTAGTAAGAGTTATTTTCCATGATTAGTATCAATGGGAATTCATGATATCTGTTTTACCGTGTGTAGCGAGAATGAGTAAAGTGTATTTTAGTAAGTAAGTTACTCAGATGGTCCAAGTAACTGTGGTATAGTTGTTATTGTTATTATGTGTTATAAGTTTTTACACTAAAATATATTATTCAAGAAGACAATACCTGCATTTTCAAAGTGATATGGCTAGCTCTCCTCTTCTTGCTCTTGATATGGCCTGGCATATCGAAGTTTTCAGCCTGAAAAAACATAAACTTTAGTGCTCAAGTAATAAATTACATATTTCCACATTTATGTTCATTTCACTATTGATTTTAGTGTAAAATACTTACCATTATTTCAAATTATGCCTTATACGCCAGCTCTTGACTTTCCACGTGTACAGTTGTGGTACAATGTAGCAAATATTTCAAGTTAAAAATTTCTAACCTATTGAACATTTTCAAACATAAACAATAACAAACTTGCTAGTTCCACCGATTGCTACTTGATTGCTAGGGCGCTAGTTTCTACGTGTCAATTTGAATGAATGATTTTGGTTATGTTGGTATGGTTTTGGATAGCAGTAAGAACGCGACCAGCGAGCGAACACCTTACATAATACCAATTTGTATGAACGAATAGCAATCGATCGCGCGATCACTTTGCGATCACTGCTGATTGCAAATTTTTACATAATAACCCTACGGGTCGTATCACGATGAAATTAAATAAAGATACCTTTACATCGCGACCATTTCCAATTTATCATGATTGTTTGTCTGTCTGTCCCCTGCTAGATGGACCGATGACTTCAAGAAGGTTGCTGGTGGTGGCTGGATGAGGGCCACTAAAGATCGTCTTTTGTGGCGTATCCTTGGGGAGGCCTACGTCCAGCAGTGAATTAGTACAGGCTGATTGATTGAAGCTTAATTAGAGGATGTGATCTTGCATGTATTTTACATACATACTTTATAAACATACACATCAGGCCCGTTTTCCTATATAACATGATTATATGTCTGAAAACTCCACGTTTAATTCCAGATAGCAGACGCAGTGTGGTGGTACTACTTCTCGAAGCTGCTGGAGTTCTGCGACACGTTCTTCTTCATCCTGCGGAAGAAGGAGGAGCAGCTGACCTTCCTGCACGTCTACCACCACTCCACCATGTTCTCCTTCTGGTGGATCGGCATCAAATGGGTTCCTAGTGGATCTAGTGAGTGCACACACCTTAGTCACTAGTACTCCTTACAGTAGTAACCAAATATTGTTGCATAAATGAAAAATACACGAGAAAAGCTATTAATAGAAGAACATGACTATACATACATATTTTCTGATAGGTAGTCAGTGTCTATGAAGTACGAACTACGGTCATATGGCGAAAAAAGTTGATTGATTCAATTATCCTTTGATTAATCTGAAACTTTAAATAGAGAAAACCTGCATATATTTCCGGTTTTCATGAAGAAAACTATGAGGCTAGATGTAATCTGTTAGGTACTCACAATCTATTATATAATTCATAAATAATAAACTTTAAAAAGATTTAAGATCCATTTCACTAATATTCTTCTTCAATCCTATTACGGTGCCGATAGAGTTATTAAAAAAATCAAGATTTTCGACGTAGCTCAGTTGTTTGGGGCTTGGCTTTGTATCAGTGGGTACAGGGTTCAAATCCCGTTTGAGCATGTACCAATAGAAATGAAGTTTAATGAATTTCTATGTACATTTTCGTAATAAAAACACATTTACGAAATGCATCGATTTATACGGTGAGGGAAAACTTCGTAAGGAAACCTACCTGTTCGACGAACAAGTTAGTTAGTGCTTGTAAATGGCGACATGGCTGACAACCTGTCACATTGATTACTATCTGGTTAACACGTGGGTTCGAGGTGTCCATAGAATTACTACCTTCGCAATTGCGGAGATGGAAACCTGAACCTCTGACTACTCCGCAAAGTTGAATGTTCGTGAATGCGTTTGTTTTGTTTTGTAATTATATCTGACACTAGCTCAACCCCTATCTTATCTTAAACACTGCATTTCTGACCCTCTCATATCTTCACAGCCTTCCTCCCCGCCATGGTGAACAGTGGCATCCACGTGCTCATGTACACGTACTACGGCCTCTCCGTGTTCGGCCCCTCCGTCAGCAAGTTCCTCTGGTGGAAGAAGTACCTCACTATCCTGCAACTGGTGAGTTTTGTGCTTAGAGTTTAAGTATGTAGGACACAGATGATCCTACTATTGGTGACCCCGACGTGATGAAGAACCGACGTGATGATGCAACCCGACGTGATGAAAAACAGATTTGATGATGAAACCTAGACGTGATCAAATCGATATGCTTTGATTAATTAATGTGTGGTGTGATGTGCTGAGATCAACATTAACCGATGTGATTAATGTTGATCTCAGGTAGCTTATTTAAAGCACAGTATTATAATAGTTGTGCTATAGGACATTTTTTTAAGGCTTAGTGATTTGTTAAACTAAATCAAAAACTCTCACTAATGGGAACTGTTGTGCGGACGAAAAGAAATGCGTTTTTTTAAAAAAAAAACACTTTTTATTTTCCCTAAGCCGAATACAAGGTATTGTTAGCGAACCGTCTTAACCATTTGCTGGTTGGAAGAGAACTCCGATATGAACGCACGATAGTAATAATGAAACGTTGGCTGCAAAGTCAGCACTTAAAACGACGCGGTATGAGGAGGCTTACGCGAGCAAAACTTATGTATTATTTTAATCTATAACAGCCCCCCCCTATAAAATTGAGCTTTATCCCTTTAAGAGGGTGAAGCGAAATCAAAACAAAAATAGAAGTTAAAATTCGAAATTAGAAAATCTCAAATAGTTAAAACGGTTTTACAAACATTAGTAATTAGTCTAAAATAAAACATTGAAATTTAACAAAAACTTTAGCATCATAAAAATACGTAAACAAACATCAACGTTAATGATTACTTAAATTTCTAAAATCTACTTTACTGGAAGTCGAATCAGAATCATCTGTTATCTCATGTAATTCAATTGAGACCTTATGCTTTTCCCTGGAAAGCTTTTTATTATAACACTGGTTGTATATCGCAATACAACAATTAGAAGAATCACATCTTTTAAAGTACTTATATAGTTTGAAAGCAATATATGTCAAAATAAGTATTACAATAGTATATGTTGTATAAGAATAATAAGTTCCGTATCTTATAAAATGCGAATTACTTTCAGCATTATTTATTTCTTTTTCTAAATTGTGTAAATCATATTTTGCGAATTGTAAAGATTCTAAATCGATGTTCGATAACGTTATAGGAGCTAAATATGGAATAGTATGATTAAATTTTTCTTTTCGACAACAATCGTCTTCAATTATATCAAAATCAGTTTCAAAGTTACTAGACATTAATAAGTTTTTAGCAGAGCTTGGAATTATCTGTGTGGTTTTTGCATAACCAATACAATTTTCATTTAGGGTTAAAATGCCTGTGGCATGTATAGAGTAATCTGTAATAATGTTGTTATCACATTTCACTGTTAATTTAGTAGGAGAAGATTGAACAAAAATCCATCTGTTGTTAAGCAGTTTCTGCCAAATATCAATATTTCCAAATAGTAATTTAGTGTTACATTCTTTTGGCATAGACAATATTACATCACAAATAATTTTACTTTCACAACAAGGGTTGTTAATAGTAGAATAAGAATTTAATTGAGGACAAATAGAATAATTACTATAAATCTTTTGACAATCTTGTAAATTATCTAATAATGCGTATTGGAGTCTATCCTCTGTTAATGCTATATAAGATTTAGAAGGTTGAACCAAAGAAAAGGTATTTGGTTTATTTTTATCATGAGGAATTGGTAAAGGTATATTCTTATACACAGTATATAATTCTGGATAAACTAATGGAATTTGTAAAACAAATACAATTTTCTTATTATAAAAATAGGAGACCAGCTTTGAGATATCCATTAAGTTGTGTATATTATCAATATTCAAAACGACAGGGAAATCGAGACGACTATTCAGTAAATTACTATGCTTAGTTAGTTCTAAATATAAACTAGAAGGACTTATGATAGAAGGGTGTAGAATATTAGACTTAGAAAAGAGAATTGAATTCAGAGTAGTGTCCAAGAGGTTAGAAATAGTAAATAGAGAAGCCTCTACAATATTCAGGAGACTGTTTATACGAGACATATATAATAATTGATCATTATTTTTAGTTGTTTGGGACAAAATTTCGTTAATTTGATTTAATTGAGCATTTAATTTAATTTCGTTTTTATTCAACTTGTAAATAGTAGAATTAAAATTATTAATTGTAGATTTAACTACTTGAATATTGTCTTTCATTAAGTGAAAGATTTCAGTCTCAGTTTTCTGAGTGTTTTCCAATGCGGCATCATATTTGCGCGCATCGTCTGCATCTAATGTTCCAAAAAAGAATTTAAGCACTTCTCCTCCGAATTCGAGGGAACGTCTTACCCTAATTGGGGAATTAGTCGACATTATGTGCGACAAAGAGTTACATTTTTGATAGTTAGATTTTAGCAAAATCTTAATGGGACTTAATATATCCTTGCATTCAATAAAATTACTAACATTCGCTTTAACGCATAAATCGTAAGTTTTATACAAAATTTGCTCAATATTGTCCAAATGGGGTTCAAAAGAGACCGTGTCAATAAATGTTATAATTTTCCAAAAATCGTTGTGAAATCTAATTCGTGTATATGGTTCAAAATGGATTCCGGGACTATGAATAACCGGAGTTATTATAACATTTTCGGCAAACGTGTTGCCCAGAAGAAATAAGAATCTGGAAAGATAGAGAATAGAAGATAGTTTGTACTTACTTATGGTATATATCAATACAATATATCAGCTTAATTAAAATATTTTGGAATTAATGCGGAGAACAATTGGCAGGTTTAATTTGGTCAAAATGATATTTCACGTGTTTACGTCCAATAGCTAAAATAACGTTATGGTTATTGTTAAAAACTTTGATAATCTTATGGGCCTTTCCAAACAGGCGCAAGGGATTTACCTTGTTTATGATGACATTTCAAGTAAACTAATTCTCCCGATTTATATTCGATCCGACGTGTGGATCTATCATAACAGGCTTTGGAATTTTCCTTACTATTATTAATATTTTGTATTGCCTTATCGCGACAATACTTCATGCGATACTGTAAATACTTAATATATTCTGGATAAGTGTTATCCGAACCAGAATCGTATAATGAAGATGGTATAGATGGTTTATAACCGTATAAGAGTTCATAAGGTGTGAACTGAGTAGTGCTGTGTGGAGTAGTGTTATAAGCTAAAATAGCTGTAAATAAGAATTTATGCCAATCATTTTGATTCTCATTAACATAAGATTTTAGATACTCTTTTAGAGTGGAATGACTACGTTCTAACGCGCCATTTGTTTGTGGATGATACGGAGTAGTAAAAAGATTCTTAATCTTACAAATTTTGGTCACATGTTGAAATAATTCCGATGTAAAACATGTACCTAAGTCTGTCAAAATTGTCTTTGGGAAACCGAAAAGAGACATGAAATGTATTAAATTAGAAGCAATTTCTTCGCTTGTTGCACATACCATGGGATAAGCGCATGTAAATTTAGTTAGGTCATCTTGCATTGTAAGCATATACTTAAACTGTTGATTACCGGAATTCGGTAAAGGTCCGACTACATCAAGTGCTAGTCGTTCAAAGGGTTTTGTGCTCGTAGTAGTAATAATCATAGGTGATTTATTCTTATGTCTGTAAGGTTTATTGACCTGACAGAGCTTACAGTTTTTAACATAATTTTCTATGTCGGTTGACATAGATTTCCAATAAAAAGATTCTTTAATTCTATTTAACATACGTTTGACACCTGGGTGTCCGGCAATTGGAGAATCATGATTGTCCTTTAATATCTGCGGTACTTCCGCAGGAGTAGGATATCTTAAACTGTTTTTGTATATATGTATCTTAACTTTAGTGTTATGAAATATGTAACGTATCATATTATGTACTTTAGTATAAACGAACTTAGAAAAAGGTTCAATAAAGTCAGTGATAGCGAGATCAGTAAGAGAGGGGTTATTTGTTAAAATAAGATCTCGTAAATTCATTAGTAAATTAAAAATAGTTTTATAATTACTCTCCTCGAAATGATGAGTCTTTGTAAATAAAAAGAAATAAGTTTTATTACCATTTACATAAGGTAGAATAGTAAAAGGTTCACGTTCATTATTAAGTAAAGATTCAGAGTTAGATAAATTGGATAAAATTTGGTTAACATTTGGCATACTCTCGTCAAAATCTAGAGAAGTAGGTATAGCAATGAAATCGAATTTAGTAGTATGAATACTCTGTGAGTGTTCCTCAATTTGTGTATTAAGTGTAGTTAAAGTGTTAGTAAATTGATATTTGAAATATGTTTCATAAGATTCAGAGTAAGGACTCGTGTCCTGATTACGATTCGAACGTGTCGTAACGTGAATAGGATATCTAGATAATGCGTCAGCATTTGAATTCAGTCTGCCTTGTTTATAAACAATGTCGTACTCGTATTCTTCGAGCTTCAAACGCCATCGAATAAGGCGTGAACTTGGATCCTTAACATTAAAAATATACCTTAAGGGTTGATGATCAGTAACTATGGTGAACTTTCGACCATAAAGATATGGTCTAAAGGATTTAACGCCAAAAATAATAGCTAACATTTCACGTTCCGTAGTGGAATAATTGCATTCCGCCTTGTTTAAGGTTCGGGATGCGTAAGCGATGGGTTTATCTTTGCCGATATCGCCTTGAGATAAAATAGCGCCTATGGCGTAATTAGAAGCATCAGTAGTTAAAATAAAAGGTTGTTCAAAATTAGGATACTGCAATAAAGGTGCAGTAGTTAGTTTTTCCTTTAATAAATTAAATGCTTGGTCCTGTTCAGGATTCCAAACGAAAGTAATGTTTTTCTTTAGTAAACTAGTAAGAGGTTTCGTAATTTGGGAGAAATTTGGAATAAATCTACGATAATAACCAACTAGTCCTAAAAATGACTTTATATCTTTAACATTACGTGGAATCGGAAAATTGGTAATAGTCTTCACCTTATCTGGGTTTGGTTGGACCCCTAGGTCGGTTATGACATGTCCTAAATAAGAAACTTCACGACGTAAAAACTCGCACTTGTCGGGTTGTAACTTGAGGTTAAATTTACGAAAACGATCAAAAATTAAACGTAATTTTTCCATATGACTAGGGAGGTCATATGAATAGACTATACAGTCATCTAAATAAACATAGCAATGTAATCCTTGTAATCCCGTAAGAACCATCGTCATAAGACGTTGGAATGTATGCGGACTATTCCTAAGTCCGAAAGGCATTCGTGTAAATTCGTAGTGCCCTGTTGAAGCATTAGTATTAACAATTGTAAAAGCGGTTTTCTGAATATCTGAAGGATCGACTAATACTTGGTGAAAACCGGAAGCAAGGTCAAGTGTGGAAAAATATTTAGCTTTGCCTAATTGATCCAAAATATCACTAATCAATGGAATTGGGAAGATTTCGGCCACTGTTACGTCATTGAGTTTGCGATAGTCAATGACTATACGCCATTTCTTTTTCCCAGAGGCATCTGCCTTCTTAGGAACGATCCACACAGGGGCGGACCATGGGGAGATTGAATTTTGAATAATGCCTTGTTCTAACATGGAGTTGATTTGTTTATCAACTTCCTCCTTGTGGCATTCCGGAAATCTATATGATTTGACGTGGATGGGAGCCGCGTCTCCCGTGTTAATGTTATGTTTCAATGCATGAGTGTGTGTTAATGGTTCGCCTTCGAGATGAAATATGTCAGCGTAATCTGCGCAGCAATCCAAAAGAGCCTTCTTCTCTTCTGGATTAAGATGCTCATGACGAACGAGTTTTAAAACTTTCTCTCTACGAGAAAGGTTGGAATAAATGTAAGTATTATTTACCGGAAATGAAAAATTATCGTAATCAATAGGACTTAAGTACACGGAATAATTATCTACCTTTACTGGTGTTTCAGTGGTATTCAAAATTGAGACGTTCACACGCTTGTTTTGTTTAATAGTGGCGATGCAATTTGACACGTAAACACCATCACAAATCCTGTGATCGAGTATCAGCCCTTCGTTTCGTGGAAATAGCCGTTGTAAATCTTTGTCAGCATTAGTTAAGTTACATTCTATCACGGCTTCTGAACGTGCGGGAATAATGTATGTAGGTTGCGTGTACTTTATTTTAAAAATATGACCATGTAAATACAGTTCACTTGAATTAAAATCAAGTGTGCAATTGAAAAATCTCATAAAATCTGACCCTATCATGCCATCATAATTAAGGTTAATATCATCGTTTATGACGTGAAATTTAAAAGAATAATTACTATTCTGTATACAAAAATTTAAATTAAACGAGCCAAGAGTCTCGCAAAAGGATTCAGAGTCATTGATACCTTTCAATTTAATGATCTCCTTAGAAAGTTTCGGTAAAGTATCGAAACATGTAATTTTCATGACGCTTACGGAAGCGCCCGTGTCAATTAAAAAGCACAAAGGTGCGGAACAATGTTGCGGTGCATTAATATATAAATGTGGTAAAGAAATACGTAACAAACTTTTCGTTTCAAAAATAGGAACAGAATGAATGACCTTCGGAGCATCTGTACAAACCACAGGCTCCTTAACAGGTTTAGACTTGACGTCATTATAAGTGTTTAACTTAGAAAATTGATTCAATTTAGAATCGAAACTCAACTGCTGGGGTTGAGATGTAATAAACTCAGTGAACTCAGAGGGTTGTCTCAAGTCTTGTGACTGGGACGAACTCAACAACTTTGGTTGAGATGAAAAATTAGAAAAATCAGAGAACTTAGAAAAATCAGAGAAATTAGAAAAATTAGGATCATCTTTAAGTGTGTCCTTAAGTTCTGTATACGCCCCCGGGCGACACACAACAGGAGCGTCATCTAATTTAAAGTCTGCTCTGTGGCGGACTTGCATACAACGTGTTGTACGGGTGCAGACACGCGAGGCTCAGGTTTCACCTGATAAGGTGCTCGCTGTGCTTGTTGGGGATTAGACTTATTCTTAAATTCCAACTTTCGGCATTCTTGTATCGTATGCCCCGGATTCTTACAATACTTACAAAATTTGGTATTAGCATTAGAATTATTGTTATAAGAATTAGGATTATTGTAAGAATAGTTATTAGGCCTAGAATTATTAGCCCTATAATTGGATTGAAAATTAATTGGATAAAATTTTGATTTATGCTTAAAGCATTCATTGGATGTATGCCCTTGCCTTTCGCAACGGTTGCATACCTTCGAAGGCCTCGATACCTTCGTGAGGTTGAAGAGCTTTTCCTCTTCAATAGCGTGAGTGATAGCCTCACTCAACGTGTTGGGGTTTCTACATCGGACTATATGAGAAAAATTAGGGTTTAACCCTAGGAGGAAGGTGTTGAGTGCCAGATCCTCCATGGCAGCTATTCTGCCAGGCTTCTCGGCCTCCGAACATCCCGAAAATTGAATGTCGGATAGGAGTCTTGTTAGGCAAGCCTCTATCCGCAACGAGAATTGAATGACCTCTTCGGTCGAGAACTGTTTACAGTTCTGAAGTTCTAGAAGTAAGTGGGTGGAGTGCTTTTTCTCCCCGAAATTTGTTTTAAGAAAATTCTTTAAATCCGACCATTTGTCGAATCTCCGTAGGGAGCAAGCTAATTGAGCTTTTCCCTCTAATTGTGAAATTATGAACTTGCATAAGAAGCTCAACTGGCTATCTTCTGCCAGTTCGATGGCGTTCTCACAATTTGTGAGAAACGCGGGAAGAGACGCCCTATCCCCATTATAGGGTTTTATAAATTTAGTAAGGAGGTTGAGAGACAACTTTTTTGTCTCGACTTCCTCTGCGTCTGTGAACTCATCATTCTTTATGTCCTTTTTAGGAGCCATTTTAAAAAAGGGTATAAATCAAAGCTAGTCACAAAAACTAAAAAAGTAACGATAAAATATAAAATCTCAGTAGAAAATCCTCTTTAAAGATGTTTAGGTGCTTCGCTCTCCCACAAAATAAGAAAAGATTCACTTACAGTAGAAACTGCATCACTTTAGTCCTGATGTTGTTACCGGGTTTCTGCTGGACAGCAGAGGACGACGTCGGTTCTCGGGGTTGCAGATCTCTCTCTGCAACGACGTCTGCGACGGCTGCTACGCTCGGCTGGTCGAGGGCTGGCGTGACACGGCCTGTGTCACGACTGACGAGCTTCCTCGGGAAGTACGGCACTGGCGTGAGGTACGGCTCCTCACGGCTTACAAGCACACCGAATTTCGTTCGCGCTTTGTTCGGAATACCGGTGGGCATATATACGATATGCCTCAAGAACGGTATCCCACCGCTGCCACCAATGTTGTGCGGACGAAAAGAAATGCGTTTTTTTAAAAAAAACACTTTTTATTTTCCCTAAGCCGAATACAAGGTATTGTTAGCGAACCGTCTTAACCATTTGCTGGTTGGAAGAGAACTCCGATATGAACGCACGATACTAATAATGAAACGTTGGCTGCAAAGTCAGCACTTAAAACGACGCGGTATGAGGAGGCTTACGCGAGCAAAACTTATGTATTATTTTAATCTATAACAGAACATAAGTAGACTAAACCTTAAGTTGTGATTTTGCGTGGAATGAATATCGCAATCTAACTTCGCTGCTTACGTATTTAAATCAAATGAGCATGACTGTGGTGATGTACATCTTTTTTAAATCTTTATTAAGATATACCATCTTAAAACTTATAAAAGTATTGTATAAAAGTACTGTAGATCAACTGTCTGTATAAGTTACCCGATAAGCTTCCTGCCACCTGCTTGTATATCATCATATATTTTTGAGATCCCTTATGAACATTGTAACACTCAGTACGTGAAAATACGTGTCTTTTATACCTATATGTGTGTTTCCAGATCCAGTTCACGTGCGCCCTGATCCTGGGCGTGAACGGCATCCGCACGGGCTGCGAGTTCCCCCTCTGGATGCACTACGTGCTCATCTTCTACATGATCTCCTTCATCGTGCTCTTCGGCAACTTCTACATGAAGGCCTACCTTGCCAAGGTACGTAAATTATATAAAAACTTACGCGATAAGTCCCGTTAATTATTAATCATGAGTATAAATCGCGAATCTCTTAAACTATAAGGTACATAAATATATGTATAAATACGTATTAACATTCTTCTCAAGGCGTGTGTATGCAGCGTGAATAGAAATGCCTATATGGGTAGTGTTAGGATGACCCTAGAAGGAGCTTAAAAAAAAGAGTTTTTGTTCCCGAACCCGTTTATCGGGTTGCGCTCGCGGCAAGTGTTAATATAAGACTTATTGGATTGCGCTAAGTCTGACTTATACATAATAATATAATTGCTAACCTAAGAGTTTTAACCATATATGTACATTTGTATTATAACAGTTTGATAATTGGTGTGAGTGAAGCTAGGGGGTTTTGTTAGGATTGTTGTTCCAGGTTGCGATCGATAGTCTCTGCCTATCCCCTGAGCAATGCAGAGAGGCGTATATATATATATTCATCTATACACACATTTACAACATTCAATACATTTGAAAAAGGAAACATGTGATAGGTTTTGTTGTCGCCGTGGAAATAATTTTATTTGGCCGTAAACATTTTATTTACACGTATGAGTTTATTGGTTCGTATCTCTTTACTCCTATCATGTAAATAATGTTTGAGTGAGCAGCAGCCGTCATAATTCTAAAAATGTCTAGATATAATGCCTTATAATTAATTACAACCTAACATTACTATCTACATTTAGAAAAAGTCACTAATGTGTCTAAAGGTTATTGTTTCAAAACCTTTATGTGTATGCAAGTTGTAATTTAATGAATATTTATTTAGCCAAAGTTAAAATAACCTTTTTGACTAATGTAATAGTCTGTTTCCACACCATTGCACCTACTTAGCCAGGTGTGAAATCTCTTTCGGCCATGTCATGCGAGTGAAACAAATGACACACCATTCAAAGGCGCGAGCAATATTAACAAAGCACGGAGCATTAACTTTGTTGTTCTACGCTTTGAACGATGTACTTTGTACAAAGGCTTTGATGCAACAAAGCGAAGTTTAGTTATTAATCTCACGATAACATAAGCATTATGAGAGATCAGAGATTCGCATGACTATCTTGGAAATTACCTAGGAGGTGATGTAACGAAGATCATATCAAGTACTTCTATATCACTTGATGGCTTAATGGCAAATAACGGTTACTTTTTTCATATTCATGTCTTTCTGAGACTTATATGTGTCATTGGCACAGTATTGCCTTACAAATAATAACTTTAAGTGTTTATAATCCAAAGAATATAACTCACTTCTATTTTCTTAAGCTACACGTACTTAAGTAAACATTTTCAGAGAAACAAAAGGACGTGACTAGCCTTGCGTTTGAATACCCCTGGTCCCTTAATCCCATCTACTTATCGGGAAGAATAACATCCTATTGAATTCTCAGGCCAACGCGGGCGCCTCCCACGCGACGCAATTAATTTTCCGAAATGTGCTTCCCCACGTAAACGGTATTTACGTAATTCGTTAAATTTGACTTTTCGTCAATTTAACTGCCGACTGACATTTCCGTACAAGTAATCAAATTCGCTACTCCAATTAGTTCAACATACGTGCTAACGTTTTACGTCCTTTTCTGCGTAATCTGAACCTCGATGACGTCATTTACACATAGTATAAGTATACTTCGTTTACCTTTAGCATTAAATACGCATTAAGATTGGATTTTTTATGTATCAGGTATCTATATATCTATGTCTATCCCCTGATAGATTCAATTAATACTTAAGTCCCTTATTCGTCTCGTAGGCAATAAGAAATAATGTTACTTAACATCATATTTGTCTTTCCTTTAGCAGAGAAATAGCAAATATCGGAAGCATAAATATACTAGTCACAATTACGAGTAGTATCGGAGTTATGATCGCTTTATCATGGAATATTAGTGTCTGGTATCTTAACTACTACCCAAGAGATTCATTTCACCCCTAAGTCACCTTCTACGTCGGAAGATCGCTGTCTAGAATCCTATTTTCGTTCTAGACTTACGACTTTTTTTACCAAACCTTGATAAAAAGAAAGGGTAAATAAGAGAATAAATATTGATGGCCTCATTTTGTCGTCGAAGCGAGATAGGCACCGAACTTCGCCGCGAATTGGCTTAACTCGAATTCATTTGTTTGCCTGTCACCTCAACTTCCATGAATATTCAAGTTATGTGCCTATTTGTTCCTCCTAACTTGGAAAATGTTGGTTTAGTGTTTCCATTCGGTGACCTTTGCTGGAATTTGTCCAGATTTCATGTGCCATGCGTAAGTGGAATGGTACTTGTTGTATGAAGTAGGCGGTTTAGGGGAAATAAATAAATGGAATCTATATGTAATGAGTTTTTAATCTGATAGTCACGCTAAATTATTTTATAACAAGTTTGTTGTTCTTTTGGAAAACCTATCCTATTAAAAAAAAATTTTATATCCTCAAAGAGTCTTTTTAAATAAATACACATTATGCCAGTTTCTTTTAAAGTAGTTTAGATAAGCAGACATAACAGATGTTTATTTCACTGACATTCGTTTACGTTATCATACTTGCTCTTTTATTATAAGTAATTTTAATGTCTCTGATGTATAGGTTATACATCTTGCTTATTGATACTGACTTATTCATTTATTTTGCAGGGAAGCAAATGCATGGAGGTCCGTTACGGCCAGTGTTTGGATGACGAAGAGACTATTGCCAAGAGAAAATTGAAGAGTGCATAATTAGAAAGAGTTACCATCTCTTCTTATAGATAGGATTGAAATAGTACCTTCATGGTGTTGTGGGAAAGGAAGGTTTTGTATATGAATAAGATAAGTCTTTACTTCGAGTAATTAGTATTTCAATGCAATGGAATGTCAAAAAGCATTGAAATATAGCGGTGGCCAAGAATTGGAAATGTAAACAAATGTAAACTGTCTATTTTGATATTGAAAATGACTGATTATTAAATTATAATAAAAACTTCAGAAAATCACAATGTATTTTGAATAAATTTTCTGAATGATTGGTTTACGCATTATTTAATCTTACATCATAAATACTTTTAATTTTCTATTTATTTCCCTAAGTGTAAATTGTTATTTTTTAATTCCAACGGATTGTTATGTTTTAAATAAATATATGATACCAAAATTAATGTTTTTATTGTAATTCCTAGCATGTTTTGTTTCTTTGCTTTATAGCTTGGTATGTTTTAATTAGACGGGTGCTAGCCGGGGCATCAGTATTGCCCCTAATTGCCCTTTTCTTGGCGTGTCGTAAGAGGCGAATGTCAAACAAATTTTTTACATACTTTTCGGTGTTAAGTTGGCTGGAATCATAATTCCTCTAATTTTATTACGTCTGTCGCAAAAAGTATAGCAGTCTAGATATTTTTTCGGGATTTAGTCATCTGTTTATACAAAAGCATTAAAGTCAAAGTCAAATGTTTTTTATTCAACATAAGTACAAGTACAGTACATTCATTGAAAGTCAAAACATTTGCCTGACACTGGTTGTCTCTTAGCATTTAAATTATACCGTTGGTTCGGAAGCCCTGGCTCGGAGAAGAACTAACAACAAACTCCGGCTTTCAGGATTTTTTGCCCAGTGCCAGTTTCAGTTATTGTAAATATTCATATTCATGCTTTTGTAAATAAACTCTTACATAACACCACCATTATACTTTTTACATTCTATTTGTTTTTACGGTCTACTCCATTCTACTTAACTCGACATTATACATGAATATGATGTGTTTGAAATACACAAATAAAACTTCCAAGCTCATTCTCACCAGTTTATTCCTATTTAAAACTGCTGGCACTGCGCTCTGGCCATGTAAGCCACCTTCTGCGCTCGCTGCACCACCTCTGGGCACCTCTTGCGGCGCACCAGCTTGCAGTCCTGGAAGAAACCCTCGTTCCGGGGGAAGCCGTTGCTGCCGTCGTTGAACGTCACTAGCCCTGGGAATGGGAGACGATACAGTATTGTACAAAACATACCGACATCTAACGGCACACTTGGCATAAACGCCAGTTTTGAAAAGAAAGAAAGAAAACACTTCATTGACTACATTTAAACACCAACATGTAAAAAATAAATGTGTAGAAAACCGTTGATGCAGTGAGAAGGTGCTGCCTCAGTATACGATGCTGTTAGATTGCATCACCCTGATTCTCAAAATGAGTAATACAGTTGGATAAAAAAAAATTTCTGCGTCGATTGGTGTTGTTTTCATGGAGGAATTACGACTTTTTTGGCATCTAGGCGGTTAAAAATATAGGATATTTTGCATTTCGCGAACACTTTTTCAACTTTAAACCTCTCTCCTGTAACATTTGTTAAATGGCGTTTACGACAAGTGCGCCGTTAGGTGACAATACTGATAATATCTCTTGTGAGACGTACGTAGAAGAAATGAAAACTAGCTACCGTTCTTCCTGCAATGTCGTAAGAGGGATAAACTGAGTCTATTGAAGATTGGCTAGCAATCTATGTCAAAGGCTGCATGTTACATAACAACTCCAATATTTATGCTAAAAAGTGCCCAAGCAGAAATTATAAACATGAATAAAATTGATCCTATGTTGGATACATAACATATCATAGGAATTTATCACTATGGTATGTATCCTACTATACATGTGCAGATACTCACAATTCCTATAATAATGTTAAAACTAAGGAGATAATATAGCTCACCAATATATAAAAAACTATGCATGTTACGAAAACTACATTTCTTTCCAGTCTTTTTCGGACGTTAGTGTCTTGTCAAAGAACACGTACATATTCAATAAAGCGAGATAAAGATCTCTGATTCTCCCAAATTGTGTTCTATGGAGGAGGCTGATTGTCTCCTTTCGCTCGTCAATCGTCTCTCTTTAATAAAAAAGCTCCTACGTGACTTTATTATTTATTGCTTTTGTGAATATTGTATTTCGTATTTTTCTATTATGTATATTGTGACGACCTCTTTAGGTTGATTGCTGATGTAGGCAGGGTTAAGAAATACACTTTTCTTCTGATTTCCAGTCTGGTTGTTCATTATATATGCTATTATCTTTTTCTATAATTTTTGATTTGTGTATTTACATCATTAGAACAATTATGTCAGTACAAGCTAACCAAATTGCAACTTTACATTAAATTACTAAGAAAACACTACTTATTCACAAGTAAAATTAATAATAACACTATATAACTCTAACTTTTATTCTATATTGAGTATATATTACTAAAAATAATGACTATATATAACAAAAATAAACGTTACCAGTTGTAAATGTACTTAGCAAAGGGCTAGTTCAATTGGTATAATAGTGTCCTCATGTCATTTGAAGTGAATTCTGGAATCCATTTATTGCCTTAAACACTTTTACAGCTATGTGTTGAAATGCAGTTTTTAGGGTTGCCACGTCTTATTTGAATTTACATATACGCATATTTATTAACATCCTTTAATCCCTTTTAGAGTGGACAGATCTCAGAGATATTATCTCCTAGGTAATATTTAGCATGAATATTGGAGTTGTGTTATAATTAAACATTGGAGAAAGAGTGAATTATGTGACGTTAGATTTATAAAATTAGAATTGTCAACGTATTCTTAACAAATTTCGGAGAAGGACAGATTGTAAGAGATATTTAGATACATCCTAGACTTCATAGAAGAGGAACAGACTAGCTTGTGGATAGTACAGATAAAGTAAGGGATACAACTGTAAAAAACATAGTTGCCTTTCGTTACAATTTAAACAATGGATTTACTGCTGTTCTACGGAGTTTTAAAAGTAATGTAGAAGCCAGATTAACAATTTTAAACTTAGTGCGAGTTGAAATAAAGTTCTTTTTATGTTTTAACTTAATTTTACGTTGTGGAGCGCAGTTTTTAAATAGAGATTCTTTCGTAAATGAGTTAAAAACTTCGTTATAGTTTCACGTGTCCTTTTATATAGGTACTTTTTATTTTGGTTACATTGAACCCATTTTTCAGTAGACAGGCTTATATGAAGTATTTTGTGTTACTGTATTTCTACGTTTGCTCTGATGACCTCCGTGGCGCGATTGATTAACCACCTCCAAGCTAACCGTGAGGTCCCGGGTTCGATTCCCGGTGGCAGAGTTAAGAACTACGCTTTTCTTCTGCTTTCCAATCTGGTCGTTGATTTTATATATATGTATTTACTTATCTACAATAAGTATATATTCGTTAAATGTATTAACACTAGTAGTAGTAGTAGTATTTTGCAAGCGACTAGCTCAATTGGTGTTAGTGTCCTACAATTTTATTATTTCTAGTAACGAGAAGAAGGTTTTAAATTCAATCTCTACTCGGAAAATATTTCGATTCGCAACTCCTGTAGACAAGAATTATAAGATATCAAAATTCACATTTATAACTATATAATCTGGCTTCATTTATTTTATTTTCTTTCGATTTTAGCTAGAAACTATAAATATTAGTTGCAATAAAGATGACATATCCGCGTCTATACATCACGATTGACCTCATTTCCAACCAGACAAGTAGATCTACAGCTATTTAGATGTTTTTCACGTACCTGACCAACATCAGGACAGACGGTATTCAACAAGCTATTAAATTTTATAGACTCGATTCGTCAACACAAATCTTCATTCCTACCGAATGTCCCCGTAAAGATTTTATGGCGATTCGTGTGATAGTAAAAAAGCAATTTGCTTACACTAATGTCCCGAAGATAGATCAATGGGATTACCGAATTTGGATACTATTAAGGCAAGTGCTGGTTCGGGACTCTTTAATGTATTCAGCTGCTTTGAAATATCGTAAAAAGATATATAAGTATTGTGTTGTTATTAAGTGATTCGTTAGCAAAGGCACATTACTGGAATAATACATTTTACATTCAATACATATGTCAAATGTATTATTAAAGTTTATAAAAGTTTATAAAATATTATTAAATTTTAAAGTTTATAAAGCGATGTCATAGTAACCTATTACTAATATTCCATGTTATTGCCACCAAAAACCCATTAGAGAAAGCAGGAAGAATTATGTTGTCTTCGAAGTTCTGTTCTCTTTAAATAGAAACGTGTTTATAGTTTTATTATTAATTTAACTTGTAAATATTATTGGAAAACTTCGGTACTATAGATTATCTCAATTTAGGTTATAGTAAGTACTACCGCATTATTTATTTTCTATTTTATGAATATTCATATGAAAACAGTTGTAAATAAACACTGTGTTTTACTCTACGTAGTAATAATAATAAATCTTTATTAAGTTGCCTATTGACATAATTTTATGAAATTACATGTATGATATACTCGTACAATAATTATTTAACATTAAAAAGACAAACACGTTCACCACCATTAACCCTTGCGGGGTAATCAGAAGTTTAGGTGTCCATCTCCGCAACTAACTATAACCTGTTCTGGAAACACTACGATGAGGAAAAACATCGTGAGGAAACATTAATATGGAAACAAAAGCGAATTTCACAATACAATTGTATATATACCGCTGTGCCAAAGCACTTAAACGTTCTGACCACCTGTTCAGGGATAATCACTACATAGTATAAAACAAAGTCGCTTTCTCTGTCCCTATGTCCCTTTGTATGCTTATTAAATCTTTGAAACTACGTAACGGATTTTGATGTGGTTTCCTTTAATAGATAGAGTGATTCAAGAGGAAGATTTATATGCATAAAAACATCCATTAAATAGTGGAATAGGCTATATATTTTATACCCGTGCGAAGCCGGAGCGGGATACTAGTGAATAATATTTCTAGGTATTGCAGACTAAAACACCGAGAGTAGTGAAAAGACTCTTTCTTTGAAATTCTAATACAAAGAAAGTTTCATTTGAAAAACAATTTAATGAAATGTCTCAGTTTTAGCTATCTAGTACCTATAGCTCGATCAATAAGGCTTCTAAGGCACGTATAATCTTAGGTATATGTATATACTTTACAAGGATAGACAGGGCTATGATAAATTAGGTATGATAAATCTATTGCCTATACGGTTAGTGTTTTTTAATAAGATTAAAGAACATACATCATTTAGAACACAATATCTTCTTGGATACTTTTAAAATAAAGCTGGGTTGCTATGCCATTAAAAGAGAACATTTCTTACAATTGCTAGCCTGTTTTGCAATATATTAAATTAACCATAAATTAACAAAATATATTTTAAATATTATATCAATAATTATAATTAACTCCTAAATTACGACACTCACACACACACACACACAAACACACATACACACACAAAAGTATAGTTGATACCATACCTAGTCCCCAAACGCGGCCACCTCGAAACTCCCCTTCGAACTTCATGCCATCAGCTCTCCAGAAGACTCCGTGACCATGGAACCAGCCCTGCATGAACTCCCCTTCATACCTGGAAGAAAAGGTCCGCTAAATATACCTTTTTTCTGAATATGCTATAAAAACAACGAAATAAGTTCTCATTTTTTATTTGAAAGTACATATACTTATAAGTTACATACATACACTCAACGACTGATCTCTTTTAGGTGCTTAGTTTAGTGGAGATGAGATTTCTCTTAAAAATACAATAAGACTATAATTCCAGCACCATTCACACTTGCAGTGTTAAGGTTAGGTTAGATATCTGAGGTCACAGATATAGAAATATAAATAATAGGCCATCGTCAAATAAAATCTGCATATATATCCCTCATTTCTCAATCGTCTCACATATTCCAGGAAGAAAAACAACTTCTATTAAAATAAAGTTTTATCAAATTTATAGAAATGTTATCTAGCTACTGCTGTTATATTACGCTAAGGTAGACGAATGTTTATATTGGGTGATGTGTTGGTAAACCTTCATATACTCACTTGGCCCCATCGGGAAACGCCATGACTCCTAGCCCAGAGCAGAGACCAGCGATCAACGCTCCGTCGTATCGAGTGCCTGTGGTCAAATGCGACTGAGGTAAGTTATGTAGATAAGGTACCAAAAGTTTTATGTACATAAATAATAAATAGTGTTTAATACAATAACATTAAAGGAAAACATCGAAACAACCATCGTACTTCGTACTTATCGTAAACACCGTAGCGTGTTTGATTCCCGGGGGAGGCAAACTTAAGAACTACGCTTTTCTTCTAATTTATACTTACTAAGAGGATAATAGTTCAATTGGTGTATTAATGTTATTAATATTAATTCTATGGAATAGTAGTTGAAGATAAACATGCAGCGTTTGTATACGTATTTTTTGACATGGAATAATACTATTTACCTTAGCTGCTCTTTATATGGGTTTGAAATGTGAATATAAATGACTCACTTGAAATTTCATAAATATAAATGTACATACTTTTATCCTGCAAGGATCGTAAAAGTCGGTGCATTTGCACGGTGAAATGGAACATCAAATGTCACGTTGGGTTTTGAATAGTATAAAGTATATTGTATATTATATTATATCTGAGCATGATATTTTTATACTCATTTATTCTGGGGGTGATGTATAAAGTACCTTTACCTACCAAGTTTGTATAAGAAGGTATATAGCTGATGCCAAAAACACAAAAGTCTTTTTTTAGAATTGGAAAAATTGAGGATCTGTGATCTCAACCTATCCCTCTGTAGGGAAACAGTAATAATGTTTATGTATATATTTCAGTATTAATACAAATTACATACCATCAGATAACACTAGATGGCCCATTCCTTGTTTTTGTCCCTTTGAATTCCACTCTCCAACATATTTGGTGCCATCTTCGTATTTGTAGGCGCCGGTCTTCGCTACTCCTAGGTCCATCACTGGCAAAAGAAACGTATACATACAATACATATAGTTTTATTTGCACAGATTGTCATAATTGCATAGGGGACGGCCCAATAGGACATATGACAGTCAGATAGACGCTATATTAAAAAAGGGTGACGGTGTATAAGAAGATGTATGAGTGTATATGAAGCGAAAGTTGTCTGTCAGGATCGGGACAAATGGGAGTACGTGATCTCTGCCTACCCCTCTACAGGGAATCAAGCGTGATGTGTATGTATGTAGATTGTCATATTGAACAGTTATATACACATATCACAGTATTCTTAATAAAGAGGGGAGAAAGAGATCAAGAATCTTACTTTATCTTGATACTGGTAAACACTTTTGCTATATCGACATACTTTTTCCTTATATACAATAGGTACTCTACCTCTTTTAGTGTCTTTACAAAAATAACTAGTTGCTGGTTTATATAACTACTTATGACTGCATGGTATACAAAACATGATAAAAGCAGTTAAAGCATTTAGCAAGTCAATGAATTTTTACCAATGTATAATAAAAAAAAATTGGTAATTTAGGCTATTCAATTTATATTAAAATAAAGAAATAATAAGTGATACGAATAATGACTAAACTATAACTTACTGTCAACCATATTGAACAAAGGCACGATTTCCTACCCCAATGAAGCACTACTGAGGATTCAATGCCATAACCTCCAGTAATTTAATTATCTGCTTTACAAACGAGTACATGTGTATTACATATTTAAAAAAACATCACCCATTTGGAATCATTGTTTGTGTGAAAAAATCTAAATAAATTAGACAGACTTAGTCTTTAATTGAATAGTACTAGATGTTTATTTTGTCATGTGTAGGTAAGAATGGGGCTAAGAGTAGAATGCACTAGACAATAGTATTAGTCATCATGGACCTATATGTAATAGCCATACCATCACAACACCAGTAGTTATGCTGTGTTATATAAGGTGACTGAGAATATATTTTAGAAATTATATCTTTCGGATACTAACAAGGTGAAAAGATATGATGATAGATTGAGGTAATCACTTCTGTGTTAATTGAAGGGCTAGTTATGGAGAAGTCAATCTAGTTAAATGAATGATTCGAAGCTACAACCGCCGAAGATGTATGTAGAGGTAAATTGAAGTAAGTGAAATACATATATGTGGCAGGTTTAATTTGGGAGATGTGTGGAAAATATATTAGTAAGTTTAATCTGATACTTAAAATAAGAAGCATTTATCAAATTGTCAATGGCGTATATCAAGCTAACAACTCTTTTACTCAACTTGTTATAAAGCTTTATTATAAGACGAAGCGCCAACAGTTGAGTTTTTTTAGCAATAGGCTTGGAAACAGTTAATAATATTTCATTGAATGCCTTACGACAATTGTTTTCAGTGACCAAAAAGCCTCAATATTATGTAACGGCAGTATATGTTAGGTGTAAACAGACATCCACGGAAGTAGTAGTGGAAAAATGACAAGTACTGAGTGCATTCTGTCATATCGTGACAATAGCCAACTTGCGGAGTCCGTTTGAATTTAATAAGGAAGTTGGAATTAATGGGTCTATTATGACTACAATTACAATCACTACTGTAGGTCCAGGCACGTTGCGTTTACTAAACACAAATAGAATGGCTTTGAAGTAAAAATAGAGGTCACTATAACCTACATACATATGTATTAATGAATGATTTTTAATGTCTATGGGAATATACAGAATATAGGAAACATAACATCTCCTCAGACTTTTTTACCATGAATATCGGGGTTGTGATGTCATTGAAACATCAACGACAGGTTGCTAACCCATCGCCAAATACATTATATTTATCCTTAATTTCTTAATCGTCTCATGTGACATCCTAGGAAGAATGGCGCCTAGTTTGCATTTTGTATACGTCCCAGACTAGAATGGGAAATTCACTCCAACTTCTGACATAACATTATGTTCTCGTGGTATAGGGGAGTAATAGTATGAAAGAGCCACTTATATTATTTTAATGGTGTTGAACCGGGTTGGTTTGTCAATGTTATTTTATAGATATGGATATGGTAATTCCTTTAAAACTATTTATTATTTGAGGTGATATTAATGTATGTATTTTAAAACGTTTTCAGTTAATGTCTCTTTTATTCAGGAGCTGTTTTTCATGATTTCAGTTAATTTCTCATTTTATCAGGAGCAAATTTTCATAATATCAGTTAATGTCTCATTTTTTCAGGAGCTGTTTTTTATGATTTCAATTAATATTTCATTATTTCAGAAGCTGTTTTTCATGATTTCAGTTCAGATGTTTAATTTTTTTCAGAAGCTGTTTTTATGTTTTTTATGATTTCAGTTAATGTCTCATTTTTTCAGGAGCTATTTTTCGTGATTTCAGTTAATGTTTAATTTTTCAGGAGCTGTTTTTCATGATTTCAGTTAATGTCTCAATTTTTCAGGAGCTGTTTTTCATGATTTCAGTAAATTTCTGCACCTGCACGTGGTGCTCCCTGCTAGATAACAGACGAGGCTCTGGCGACCGAGTTATTGGCGGTATATCCAATCACCTGACTGGGAAACCAGTTGGAAGAGGTTTCAGCGACCTCAGGGATTAAATAACCCTGAAAATGTTTGGCGCAGAAGGCAACGGGAAACCACTGCAGCGATAATTCCCTAGTTATGTCATGAGTAGTGCACAGAAAGATATGGCCCCGAGTGCCCGGCGCCCCTTGGATGGGACAGGGGTGCTAAGAATCCCCGGGCGGAAAACACATAGACTAAGAATTGGGACATGGAATGTCCGTAGCTTGAAACGTCACGAGAAAATAGTTAACTTGTGCAAAGAAATGAGGCGTCTAAATTTGGACATACTCGGGATCAGTGATGTCAGATGGCATGGTAGAGGCATACAAAAGATTGACGAAGACATGGTCCTGTACTACTCGGGCTCTGAAGAATCATCAAATCTACATGGCGTTGGCATTGTCATCAATGCAAAGACGATACGCACACCAATTACATTTGTGCCAAAATCTAATCGTGCCATGATGATTCAGCTACAAGCCAAACCGAGGAACATGAACATACTCCAACTGTACGCTCCAACGGGAGATAAACCGGATGTAGAAGTGACGGATTTTTATGGAGAGGTTGATGATTTATTGCGGGCAACGAAAGGTCACATGATAAATATTGTCCTGGGAGATATGAATGCTAAGGTGGGCCAGGGAGAAGTTCCGGAAGTCATCGGCAGGTTCGGATTAAGAGAACGGAATGATAGAGGCGATCTGCTCGTAGATTATTGTCAAGAGAAAGACCTCGTGATTATGAACACCTGTTTTGATTTACCATCTAGACGTCTATATACATGGACTTCCCCGCAGCATACGAACATTCATATAGTCCGCAACCAGATTGACTTCCTAATTATTAATAAGCGCTTCAGAAACTGTATTCGGAGTGTCAAAACATACCCTGGCGCTGATATATACTCCGATCATAATCTTGTTGTTGCAGACGTGTCGTGTACCCTCAAATGTATTCGGAAGAAACAACCGCGAAAGAGAGTTGATGTTAGAAAGATCCGCGATGCAAACATCAGACCGGCTGTAGCAAACGAGATAAATGAGTGGGCAGTGGAGACAAATACGAGTGGTGAAAATTCAGTTGAGAGTTTGTGGCTGCAGCTAAAATACAAAGTGCAGAACATCAATGAAACCCTTCTTAAGCCTGATAAATATATCCCCAGACAGGAATGGATGAGCGACGCGATATACCAGTTAATGGAAAAGCGTAGAGCCCATAAACATGGAGATAGAGATGTCTATAAGGCTATCCATAAACAGATAAGGAGGGAAGTTAGATATGCTCGTGACGCATGGTACACTCAGAAATGTAAATACATGGAAGAGCTCAGTGCTAAACATGACGCATTTAATCTGCACAAAGAGATTAGAGCAATGGTTGGACGTAAGTCACAACCACAACAGCTGGTGGATGCTGAAAATGTTCCTATACTTGACGTGGAGAGGAAGAAAGAAATCTGGGAGGGTTACATTCGGACAATGTTTGCAGATGACTCTCGCAGCTCATCAAAGTCTACAATAGCATCCCAAGAAGGATACCCTATTCTAAAAGATGAAGTTGAAAGAGCACTTAAGAGAGCTAAAAATGGAAAGGCTGCAGGTCCGGATGAAATTTACATAGAGATCATCAAACTCATCCACGAAGAACATTTGAATGCCCTCGTCAAGCTCATGAACCTCATTTATGACACCGGCCAGTTACCCCAGGATTGGCTCAAATCCCGTTTTGTGACGCTGCCGAAGAAACGTAACGCAGCGAAATGTGAGGACTATAGAACGATCAGTCTCATGAGCCAATTGCTTAAACTGTTCCTTCACATAATTCACGAACGCATAAAAGCAAAGTGTGATGAACAATTGGGTGATTGCCAGTTTGGATTCCGATCCGGAGTAGGGACTCGGGAGGCTTTGTTTGCAATACAGGTTTTAGTGCAGAAGTGCCGT
Source organism: Leucoptera coffeella (assembly GCA_030578115.1). Lineage (NCBI taxonomy): Eukaryota > Metazoa > Arthropoda > Insecta > Lepidoptera > Lyonetiidae > Leucoptera > Leucoptera coffeella. Next base: position 95,201 of record JAMBLF010001164.1, on the reverse strand, counting down.
GATATGAGACAGGACGTATATCTTTGCTTCATCGATTACGAGAAGGCTTTTGACCGGGTGAGACACGATATACTCATTCAACTTCTTCAGAACATAGGCCTGGATGACAAAGATATCAGAGTGATTCAGAACCTGTATTGGGAACAGAGTGCGACAGTTCGGGTCGAAAGAGAGGATACAAGGGAAGTGGAGATAAAGAGAGGGGTCCGACAGGGCTGCGTCCTCTCACCTACCTTATTTAATGTTTACGCAGAAGCGATTATAGCAGAAGCACTTGTAGACCTAAACTGTGGCGTTACAGTCAACGGGCGGGTTATCAATAACCTTAGATACGCAGACGACACAGTTCTAATAGCTTCAAATGCTGACGATCTCCAGCGAATAGTGAACAGGGTAAACGAGTGTAGTGTGAGAGCTGGCCTTAATATGAATGTAGCCAAGACCAAATTCATGATAGTCTCTAAAGACCCCTTACAAGATATCACACTGAAGGTGGCAGACAAACCAATTGAGAGAGTGAGGAAGTACAAGTACTTGGGTACCTGGCTTAACGAGAAGTGGACCAGTGAGCAGGAAATCAAGACCCGTATAGAAATCGCGAGGGGTGCCTTCCGTAATATGCGAAGCATCCTTTGTAGCAAAGGTCTTAAAATTGCCCTAAGGATACGCCTACTTCAGTGTTACATTTGGCCAGTCATCCTCTACGGCTGCGAGTCTTGGACTCTGACAGAAGATCTATGCCGACGAATAGGAGCATTTGAAATGTGGGCTTATAGGCGTATTCTAGCCATTAGCTGGACTCAGAAGGTCTCAAATGTAGAAGTACTTCGTCGAATAAACCGTTCTCAGCCGGAGCTACTGCAGACTGTCAAAAAAAGAAAAGTTGCATATCTCGGACATGTTTTAAGACATGAAAGATATGACTTGCTGCAACTTATTATGATGGGCAAGATAGCCGGAAGAAGAGGTGTTGGACGAAGGAAAAAGTCGTGGCTCCGCAACATACGAGAGTGGACGGGAATCAAGAGCGCCGCCGAGTTGTTCCATCTCGCCAGGGATCGGACTAAATTTGCCGAAGTGACTGCCAACCTTCGTTAGTCGGAGAGGCACCATCAGAGAGAGTAAATTTCTCAATTTTTCAGGAGCCGTTTTTCATGATTTCTATTAGTGTGCCATTTTTAACACATTGGGCGCCACGTAGGTCACCGGTGACCTACGCTAATGGAGGTAATCCTTTTATAGAAAAAAGCTCGGCAGTCAAAGGGTTAAGGAGCTCTTTTTCATGGTTTCAGTTAATGTTTTATTTTTCCAGAACGTAATTTTCATGATTTCAATGAATGTCTCATTTTTTCAGGACCTGTTTTTTAGTTAATGTCTCATTTTTTCAGGATCTGTTTTTAATTAATAATAATGAAATTGGTCTGTAGAATTCAATTCATAAACATATTCAAATATGACGACTTTTTATTTAATAGAGTTCAGCCACCTCTTAATCAGAAAATACTAAATATGGATAAATGACGTTATCGTCAAAAAGAATCAAAACTGTGCTAGGTAATCGTTTGATAAGAATCAGCAGTTTCAACCTTCGATCATGGTCAAGGCTAGAAATAGCGTGTTATGTGCTCACTTACTATCCGTTGCATAAAAACATTAAACATATCAAACACGAAAATTCCATTTCGTTGTTTAATAACTATCGAAGAAATGTGTTGGCGTACATATTATTACAAGATATTTTGAACTATTGATAGTAGATAGTATCTCGGATTCCTCTGTAATAGAAGCAACTGTAGCCACGTGGTTAAGACGTCGGATTTCTTATTAGAGGTCCTAGATTTGAATCCCAGTCCTGGCATGTAGAATCAAATTTAAAAAGGTGTTTTTTCATTTACGTATGTAATTTACAGTTGCTAACGGTCAGGGAAAATATCCTGTGGAAACCTGCCTATCCTTCGCGGTAGGTAATAGCTAGTTCCTGTATACGGCGATACATTTTACTACCTATCACGTTTGGCGTCTATCTAATGAAATGCAGGATTAGATTGGGTCATACGTAATGCCTTGCCGTGTATTCAAAATTTTCGAAAAACGGGAATGGGTGTACACAAGTATATGTGATACTAAATGCACACCTCTATTTTACTTTGAGAATAGACAGAATTTTAGAATATGTTTTCTATAACTTTTGGAGCAACTATAAGTTTTATATTTAACGGCTATCCCATAGTTGCATCCTATACCTTCTAAGAAAAAAGGCAGCTACTTAGCATTCTATTATCGTCCCCGTCCACTACGGAACCGTAATAAACAGGCTATTAATAGTGTCAAGTCTATTTTTAACCGCCACCTTTCGACCATTCAATGAACTAATCGATACTTCAGCGATTATGTGATTCCCATAGTAATAGACTTTGAATAAAACATTAGATTAAATATTCTCTGCTTGTCTGAAATTTGAAAAGAATATAATAAGCCAAAAGTTTTCAAAGTTTTTTTTGGCTCTCTAATGGTTATATATATATACTAATTTGGGGCTGATATAAATACAAAATAATACAGATCACGTGTCCCTATTTATCTCGATATCCTAACAAACCACTTTCGCTTCACTGATATACATACAATTCTTATACACGCGGCGGTTATAGGTTTTTCTAATTTTACTTTTAATTTGACCTAAATATACAAGTTTGCAAGGAACTTTGAATTACCTTGCATTTTTTGTGCTATTACTCTTACGGGGGATATAGATGTATAGAATTTATAAATATTGGTATCTAATACGTACATATATTCACGTATATTCACACATATATATATATATATATATATATATATGTGTGAATATATATATTCTATATATATGTGAATAATAATATATTATATGTGATAATTGTTATTAAATTGTTAATAATAATGTATTATATGTTATAGGTATGTGAATAATAATATATTCACATATATTCACGTATTGGAGACATGAAAACGTCTCCTTAGTCACTTATCAGAATAAAGAGGGTCATGATGTCATATGGAACATTGGTGATAAATTGCTATTCCATTGCCTTATAAATTCCATATACCCTAAGTCCCTTAGTCGCCTCCTACGACGCCGGGAAGAACGTCAGCTAGTTAGCATTCTTTTTACGTCCCAGCTAGCAATAATATACGCAGACTTGCAAGACTATGGTATCTTATACCATTTAGAAACACCCAAGAACCTTTCTACGTCCCAAACTCACACGCGACACGAGTGTACAGTCATCGCTAAAAGTGCAGTCCCACTAATTTTTTATAAAGTTTATTAAGTTTTATAAGGTTTAGGCAATATTTTACATTTTAAAACTGGAGTCACTATGCATTGTCATGGCTACTGTACGTTCGCGAGCTTCGAAATGAAGAATATTGTCTTTTGTTCTCATAAACGTAAACCTTATAAAAAGTTACTGGAACTGCACTCTTAGCGTTGACTGTACAAACAGCTCAGTTGTTTGCTGTGCCTTAAGCATGTTAATCCAGCCAACGCGGCGTAATCGCAGTGAATTATATAACAGCTTTGCACGTCAGTACGTCGCTCAATCGATGCCCCGAAGGTCGCTCCATGGTTATTTAACAATGCAGGGGAACTCCCATTTGACCTCTTACCACTACTGCTAGTCTGGGCGTACTACTAGATGACTTTTTAATTGGTATGTCCTAAGGGATAAAGGATGGAAGGGATCGATTGGGATATAAGTGAGAAACAGGTAACACTACTATGTCATATGAATATCATTAAAATCCTAATAACTATGCTAAAGGTAACTAAGATGTTGTTTGTTGATGGTTCTGCCCTAATCCTAAACTATATTCCTTATAAGAAAAACATAAAAACAAATGTTTCAAGACTTGTGTATTATATATATTCCCTGGCGGGATTGAGGCGGGGGGGTAGTCGGAGGATTGAGTGCTCATCTCCGAAATTTCGTAGGCATGTTAAAAATGGGTCACTCGAAGCCCGCGTTTCACTAGACAGACAACACCCAACGTGACAGATGGTGTACCGTATCGCCGTATATAGACACTGGCTTTAACTTAACTAAGGCTACCAAATAACTAAACACATATTCATAGATACACATGACCCTAACATTGTCGTTATGGGTTAATCAGAGGTTTGCGTGTCCATCTCTAATATCAAGAATAAATTTTGTACGAGTGTGACCACACCGAAACCACTTTTCACCAGACTGACACGCAACGGCTGTGAACTATGCCACCGTGTATAGGCTGTAACTATTGCCTATCCTGAGGAATAAACATGTTTTATTAAAATTTTCCTCATTGACTATCTAACGATGTTTAATAAGTTCAATGTAGCTCAATTGTTGGTTAAATCATGGTATTATTTACGAATGTATATAAATACATACATAAATACTCACGTCATGTAATGCCTTTTGGGGTGCATAGAAAATCGAAGACAAAAATTTCATTGGTCACTATTAAAAATCAGATTGTGGTATTACAAAAAGTGGGGTAAAAGTAAATATTTGAACCATTTGCTAGAACTAGAAATTACCTTAACATTTCTTAGTCAGAACACGCAATTGTTTGCATTCCATTCAAGTTTCACACCAACTTTGTTACATTATTATGTATGAATATACATCCATCATCAAATCATTTAATTCCTTTCGGAGTGGACAAAACCTTGGATATATTGTATCCTAAGTAACCTCTTAGCATAACTATTGGGGCTGCAATAGCACATTTTTGACAGGTTTCTAGCTCATCGCCCAATAGATTTCATTTACCCCTGGTCTCTTAGAAGCTTATTTTACTTCCAATATTATATACGTTACACTTATACAGCGGTGTCAATAAATTGTGTGTAATTTCTTCCCCTCTGTCAATTTAGGGTGAGCGAGTGGCGGAAAGAAGCCTTCTCTGCGCCCATCGGGAATATTCTTTACTTTATCTCTCATCCATGGGCCAATAGTGAGCGGGAAAATATAGTTTAGGAGCTGTGTTTTTTGTTGAGAAAACTTTAAGTAATATGGCTGATATTGATAGTACAGGGCAACATCTTTCTTTATGTAAAAAATGAAGTGCTTTTTATTCAATGCAAGGATCGTAAATATTACTTATTAAAAGAAGAAACAAATATTATAATATTGTAATATTATCACAGGATTTTTTCACAAAAGTTGACATTGAACTTACAAATAAATATTCTTAAAACTTAATCTTATCAAACTATTGGTATTTCGTTAAGAAAAACCTGCACAGAAGAAATGCCAAGATACTCTGCAGACACTATTCAACACAAATATTCCATAATAATCCATCACAATGTGACTGTAGCCTCTCCAGCAATCAAACGAATAAAATAACGTTCTATAACCCCAATAGTATTGTTAGGTTTTGATCATATTTCATGAATTATAGTAAAATATAATTGGACTTAAAGACGTGAGTACATATATGTAAACATCGTTTCATTTTAAATATATGAGCTGTAAACATGAAGTTGCAGTTGTACCGTAATGGCTATTTGTTGTAATAGATAGCCAGCTTATTTGTCAATTGAAATTGATACTATTGATGTATAACTGCCCTTGTTTGTTTAATTACATCACTACGCTATCACCCAGTCTTACGAACGCTACTTGTGGAGACCGGGTTCATTTCTCGATGGGGGTAGTGTTAACCACTAATTTTTCTACTGCTATATATGTATATTATCTATAATTATTTATCATATTAAATATTACTATTCTTAAATGTCCTTAGCAAGGGGCTAGTACGATGGGTAAAAGTTTCCTACAATGGTACTATGTATTATCATTGTGAGACTAAACGTCAAATCAAACACAACCTCTGGGCGTATACAAAGCCATATTAAATTATATTTATGCTATGAGAAATTGGATTTTCCACCATGTGGGAAATGACAGTACGTAAAAAAAACATGTTTTATTTATTAGGGACAGACACGGAAACTATAGGTACAGTTTTGGCGTGTCGCAGATAGTTAAAACGATATTATAGTGGGTTCTGAACAGTTTAGGACTTGAATTTAGTAAACAGCTTTCTTTTGGTCGATAGGATGTAAAAAAACATAGCTTATATTAGTTGAAAGTAAAGAATATGTATTGTTTAGGCAACTTTAATAATACAGTAATTATTGTATAACTTTTTGTCTTAAAGATTTCGTATCAGCATTTGTTTTTTAAGATACCTGAGTTATTATTCTATTTCTAAATGGGTTTACTACCCACATAAGAAACTAAAGGTGTCTAGATCATAAAGTCTTTATACCAAATAAAGTTTGCCATTTAGATAAACACAAGTCTAGTCAAACTTCGAACCTAGACAAATATTTATAGAAAAATTCAATAAAGCTAAAAATGAAAAATAAAAAACGAGTGGCAGAGACAAAACTTCTTTCAGCCAGCATCTGTTTATAACGCGGGTCACGTGCCCACGAATACCTTCTCTAGAGCCAACTTTGAGCTCTTTTATAAATCAGACAGATCTACGAGATTTGTCTACTACGAGCCGAGATAAATGCGAAATAGTTTTGCAGCGAATTTCCAGTACTACGAAATTTGTTCTAATATTTGTAGAGGTACCAACATTTAAGGGCGGAAAATGGTTTATTTAAGTTTAATTTGAAAGCTTTAATATCTGATTCCTTGAAACGTAATTACAGGAATTCCTAGTATTCCTTTAATTATGGTTAAAGATTTTTCTAGCGCAAACGGTGGTCATTATATCCTAAAAGAGTTAATTCGTAAAGCATATGCATCTACGTACTACTACTATATAGTTTAATGATTTTTTAAGAGACATAAATCACTTGGACACTTACTTATAAAATCCTTATTGTCAAGATGATTTACCTTTTGTTGTGGAGTAAGATGTAAAATACTCATATCTCGATAGTAAAAGATGATTCAGGCTGGTTATAGGAGATATTATTGTATCTCAAATGTTCTGTCAACCCCGAAAGGAATTGAATAACATGAATATGTATGTATGTGCTTGTCTTATGAAACACTAGTGATAGTTAACTCGTTATATCTTATTCAAGTTCTAGACTATGAGATACAAGCATGACAATTCAATTTCAATTCAATTAATAATTTGGGTGAGGCAAGGGTTAAATGGAAGCAATTAAGCGCTAACAACCTGTCACCAAATATTTCCTGTCAATTACACCATCGTTACCGGTTACTACCTTTGCTGAAGATATTATATGGAACTGAGAATGTCAATCACATATCAATGAAATTGATATTTGGCACGGGTCGGTTCTATAAGTACGTGGAAGACTGTATGTTTGAAGTACTATACATATGTTTTACAAGTCTTAAATGAACTTACTAATTGGCTGATTCAATTGGTGTAATACTTTCCTTCAATGTTCAAAATAAATCGCTATCTTGTCTATTTAGGTATTAACTAAGTAATGAAACCTAGCAGTGAGTAGCCATACCTTTAACATTGTTCAAGCTAATCTCGGAATAGCATGGGAAATGTTCTACATAGCATAGCATGTACTAAAGTTAAAAAGTAAACTTCATAAAGTGTAAGACGTAAAACAAGCAACCGTACACCGCGTTTTTTTCTTAAGTGCCTGTGATGGGAGTGAGTTTGCAATGTGAGTCTTATGGCGCCATCAAACGGTTCAATTTGAGTTGTTAGAGGCAAATTGGTCGCTCAGGGCCTTCAGTTGGCTTGAAATGCCGCATGTCATATGAAAACTCGAAACTATGCAGGGCTTTCTAACAGTTGAAATTTTATATTTTAAAGTTTTCAAGATTCTTAATTGACACAATAATATTGATGGAGTTTGGTTTTATACCATTTTTATATTATTGAAGTAGTTAAATAAATTAAATAAATTTGACGACCTCCGTGGCGCGATCGGTTAGCCGCCGGAACGCTAATCGTGAGGTCCCGGGTTCGATTCCCGGTGGAGGCAGAGTTAAGAACTACGCTTTTCTACTACTTTCCAGTCTGGTCGTTGATTATATATGCTATATATGTATTTATCTATATATTATATGTATATATTTCTTAAATATACGTTGACTAGTACCCTTAACACAAGTCTTAAATGAACTTACCAAGGGGCTAGTTCAATTGGTGTAATAATGTCCAATTATTATATTAAAATTAATAAGTAAAATTAATCTTTTAAATAAAATTATTAATGTTTGTAATCGTAAAATGCGGCATGAATTAAAATAAAACGAACTAGACTTTATAAATAAATGAATTAAAAACATATATATATGATTTTTTTACATGATACACGGAATGATAGAATAAGTATCACAGTTATAAGCTTCAGAATTTTGACTGGTGAATAAATTTACGACAATGCATTAAACCACCTTTACTACATGTTTTCGGTTCGGCAGACCACTTTCGCTTACTTGAAATATACGAATATTTCTGCTTTGTACTCTATTATGAATTACTATTTACCAATAAAATGAAGTGATATGCTTGTATGCATATTTCAATCAGAATTACGTAGTAAACGAGTTGTCAATGGCAGAACGTATTCGTGGAATGAAGTGTGGGATTGAATCTCAATTTTGGGAAGGCTTCCATTTTGATAGTTATTGCGACGAATACAATAATCATTAAACATATTTATTTGCACAAATTTTTCAATATCGGACAGTTAATGTAACATTATTTTTTACTTTGTGTAGGTATATTTTATTTGTATGTACAGAATCCATTTAAGAGGCGTTGCGTAGTATTCAATTATGAGTGAAGACAATTATAATGATGAATTGTTATAGCATCTCACGCAACACTCAAATTAAAACCAAAGTAAATAAAAAGCAATCATATTTTTTCCATCCTTATTTATTTACTTAATGTACTACCTACGCACAGTATTGGATTGATAAAAGAAGATATTTGTTCATTGACACATTTGGGATAGCTAGGAGCTTGAATACTGAGCGATCTTTATCGTCCCTGATTTACATAGAAAAGCTATAGTGATTTATTAGAAAAAAGTTAATTTACATTAATTGTAATGATTTTTTCAAATACACGTAAGTGAAGCTATGTTCTATGGTTAGAATCTTATGTAACATAAACACTAAATTAAAGCCTTATTTTGAAGATAGGATGGATAAGTATAAGCATACCTGAATAGTTAATTATTAGTCCCAATAGTACATTATGATACAAGTGTGCTAAGTTAGTCATTACAGTCGAGGTGGATTCTAAGCCCGAGCCGAAGGCGAGGGCTTTAAGGAACCGAGAGCTGTAATGACTAAATGCATACGAGTGTCATACGACTATTTTCAAAACACTTGTGAAGAAAAATATCATTTCCGGTTTCATTTTCTTCCTAGATCGATACGTTCCCCATAGAATATAAAATCGATGTTACCGAAGTACCGATTTTTTTTAACATCGATTTTTTATTACCCATCTAAAATTCCATATGTCAAACTTATTAAAAGGAAACAAAAAAAAGTTGCTTTACTTTATGATGAAAATGAGGTTTAGTTTAATAGGTTGTATAACTTTACAGCACAAGTGCGATAATATAATACAAAAGTCACAGTTTGATAATATGTCAAATTACATGCCTAAATTCCGTGCAATAATAGTCACTTTATGAGCAAGTGTGTTGAAAATTAATTAAATATTAAAAATAATACCTAATACATTTCGCAAGCATGGGATGTGCCTTGAACATGTTGGCAGCCCCTGTGGCCGTGGTATGGCCGACAGCCGTGGCACAACACGCAACCCTGTGCCTTGCAGCAACATTTCAGTTATAATAAAATAACCACAGAGGGCTGTCCGAAAGCAGCCGAACCGTTGCCTCAAGAAAAAAGTAAAAGTGCTTTTTTAATTTGCCCGCTAAAAAGATTATATAAAAACAATATTTTTGTATCTAGTGTTTAGGTTGTATATAGTGAAAATAAAATGTGAATATACTTACAAAATACAGCATATTTGGAGATATAGTTTATATTATAAGGTTGGTTAAATTGTGTACATCGAAATAATTCTTAGTAAGCATTTTTGCATTTGTTTAGTTAGCATTGTTTTAAAGGATTTCAGCAATATTCGGCAAATAGAAGTCTTGTTAGGACACTTCTTAAAAGTTATGTATTGCTTTTCGTGAAACTGCAATACATCCCAACCATTTTGTCAATTCTAGGTAACACATTCATTGAGATTGCAACTTTCCCTTTTGACACTTTTGGTAAAAAGAATTTTGCGAACGGTTGCAGCCGCGTTGCTTTCATTCAACCACTGAAGCTGCGCTGAACGAAATCATTCCAGATGGCTGACTGTAGAGTTATCCATTGCCTGTTGATTTCAAGGGAATACCTATATTCATTAAATAAGTAAAAGTGACTGCTACTACCTGTCTCATTTGACTACTGTTTATATATAGATAAAAGGGGTTTTGAATGTCTAAATATTGTTGTAATGTCAATAGTAGTACTTCAAGTCTCTGACTACTACGGCAGGGTTAACAGTTATGATTTGTTCGCAAGCCATAATACTATATATCTATCTACTTTTGTTTCTTCACGATGTTTCATCTTACATATTTTTTGGGATTCTTTAAAACTGGGTTAAAACTAATATTTGTTTTAGTGAATGTGAACTTCAGAAAGGTCAAAATTGATCGAATTTCAACATGAAATTTAAACGTCGCGTGTGCCAGTACTTAGGTCGTACGTTGAGGGCTATTTAGGTCTTCAGCGAACAGACTGAAATGTTTAATCGATAGCAGTTAGTGCTTGCTCCGTTTAAAAGTTCATTGAGTAAGTTCAATTAAATGCATACACATATACTCGAACAAACATAGATGTCATGCCTGATTTAATATAAGTTTTTCCAATATTTCACGAAAATTTTAATTTTAATAGAATAGAATAGAAAATATTTTTATTCACAAAAACAGCACAGGTACAGAAACATTTACTTTTACATATATTACAATAGACAAGACACGATACTGCACTGTCACTGTGAAAGGGCCCAGGCTCAGCATAATAATATGTTGCAGGCCAAAGCCCACAACGCCAATCCTCCGCCTGAGCCGATTTTCTTAGTTATTTTGATAACAATTAATTGATTTTACTCAGTTATTTCACTAACTTCCGATGTCATCCGGTTTTTATGTTCATGAAATTATAAGTCACCCAATTTGTAAAAAGTTACCAAGTTATGCTCTTTTACCGCCCCAACTTGCTCTTATTACACTAGCATGGAATAGTAGTTCAGTGAATTCAAAATTGTGTAAAGTTTTCATGTAAGCACATTTTATAAAGTGATTCCTACGATTTCTAGAGTGAGGTAAAATTCTCCAGAAAACACAACCAGAACCCCTACAAAAGACAAGATATGCCACTTTTCTCGTTAGGTTCTGGCTGGTGAAAAGTGAGTAAAATTTATCCATGAATACATTTTCTTTACAATCACAAAGATGGTAGTTCAAAAATGCAATGGCATAATTATAGTAGTAGATACACTATCTAACCAGTACCAAACGTATATATACAACTTTTCTATCATAGAAAAATAGAAGTTTTAATTATGTCACGATGTTTTCCCTTACTCAAATGACACATCAAAACATAGTCACAATATCACCCACTTTAATAAACTATTGATAAGATATCTCAAAGCCTTTAAGTATTGGAGACCCCTGTGTGCCAAGCAAGGTCATGCTTGCACCTCAGAGGTCGCGTTAGATATAATCAAACCCTCAGGGCATCGCAGTAAAGATTGAAACATGAGCGTATCGGGTGTGCGATACAGTAATGATCGGCTTTCAAGAAAATTGTAGTAAGAGTATTTGTGTAGTAGTTAAGTTAGGAGATTCACTAATTATTTGTTTTTCAGCATTTAGTAGATATTATACACACATTTGGTAGTTTCCTCGAGCCAGTTTTGATTCACCGACATTTGTACACCATACATATATATTAACGTCCTGTAATCCCTGTAAGGCTGAACAGAACCTTGGAGACTTGTAAACTTCACCTAGGTTTCTTTTAGCATATTGTGGTCGAAATACCATATGTAACAATGGTAACAGGTTGCTAGCTCATCGACCAATAGATTTAATTTACCCCTGGTAGTGATGGTAGCCCATCGGCCAATAGATTTCTTTTACCTCTGGTACCTTACCAAGTTAGCATTGATTTTATACTATAGCACGGTACCAAAAAGTTTTACTATATTGTATTTTTCTGTCAAAAAATACAATTATACTATAAAGTTTCAAGACGAATTCATACATTAATTACTTGCCTGTATGGACACGTATGTGACTTCCTTGTACATACACACAGTACTATGTAATGAAGAGCTCATGAGTTAGTCCCAATCAACAGCAAATTGCTTCCTGGAAATATGTCATTTGTGGCTCGGACAGGGCAGACACGGAGTCCATGCATACATACATACAGAGCACTGCCATCATCTCTGATGAGATGTGAAAGTTCAGGACCTTATAGGCAAGGCTTTTAATAGTAAGCGATAATCAGCTTCGGTATTTTTCAAAAGGGCTACTATATTGATGTAATGGATTTAATGGATATATATGATTGATGTTTTAAGAGATGAGCATGATGCTAAGGAATTAAGGAAAATGTAGCTCCAAATCCTAAATTCTATTCTTCATATCTTAGCAACTCAATTCTTCTTAACAAATGGCTAAATGAGACAAAATAAGTCGAGTAAAACTTTTACATCACTTTGACGAGCGTGTGTTAATTAATTCCTGTACATTAACGTCCTTTAATCGCTTTCGGGGTGCACAAAACCTCTGAGACAAGACAATATCTCTTAGGTCAGACTGTAGATTTAATATTGGGAAGATAATATCATATGAAACATTGGTGACAAGCTGCTAGCCCATCGCCCTATAGATAGGGAAAAACGGCACGTTTAGAATTCTTTTTACGTCCCAGAAAAGCATGAAACATATGTTAAAGAGGAAGACTACTTAATCGATGCTTGGATTTGAATGAAAGCGTTTATTCTATGGTAACTTAAACGCCACATTTTAGACGATACCTTGCTAACTTGCGAAATGACTTTTGAGTGATCGATAGCACAGTACTGCAGTTGTAACTAAAACTTCTATCTGCATCATACCTCTCTCTATAGACAGTATTTTTTTGTTATTTACTGTAACATAGGTACAAAATAGTGGGTATGTTGTTTTGGTGAAAGAACACGCTTTATTTGAGTGTTGGCCTGGTTTTGTTTGTCCATTTCTAATCTATCACGTCCCGAGCGTTGAGCCGGGGATTAGTGTAACTCCCTTAAGGGAGCCGCACTCACTAATTATAAGTACAGTGGTGATGAGGAAAAAGTAACTAATGAATATATACTTCAAGTCCGTAATAACCTAATAAGTGGACAGGGCAATTGGTTTAAATTATGTATAATTGATTGATGCTATGACTTTTTGCATGAATTTGTCAACACGACAAACGATAACAAATACGTTTTGTAATTCTTGAGAAGGATATTAGCATATTAAAATTCAATACATTTGTCACCAGATAGTTTGCAATATCACCGTGTGAAGGCGCTGACGTCGTGAGAATATCCGCAAACCTATTGATAAGAATAAGCCTATTTCTAATGCAGTATTTTTTTAAATACTTTTTTTAATTTTCCAGAGGCAACAATAACGGGGTGGGAATGAACCCCGTACATCGAAGACAGAAAAATGCGATCACCTTGGCTTAGAGCATTAATTTTCATATTATGGTGAGTTATCTATCCCGTTAATCGTAAAGGTAAAACTACTATTACTATAGTTCCTAATTTATGTATAAACGTTCTTTTGTTCTGAATGTCTAATGTATCTAAATATAAGGAGTGAATCTAGCATAGTATTAAATTATTGGTAATGAAAATAAATATGCATTGTTTCAATACATAATTTCTATATAAATAGCAATCTATTGAAACAGTTGTTTATTAATTAGTGACATTATAACTGACCAACAATCGTAATAATGAAGGCTATTCCTCGCAGTAGAGGCTTAGCAATGCTAACACAGCCTTCCTCGTGTCTCATGACCTTTGCATGCTAGGTCTTATCGAAAACCCTATCTTAGTTCTAGGTCTCGACTTTGAAAACTGACCTAGTGTTCGCGTTAGGTTTTGATTGGTACTAATGCACCAGGCTAATAAATAAACGATATACTGAAGGAGAGTGAATTTAGAAGTATCTGATATTATTGTAGGTTTAATAATTGCGACTTTTTAAGAATATGGAATTATACTTAATTATCTTTCCCTAGTTAGTATTAAACTTAGACTGTAACAAGCTGAAATTCGAATAGCGAATATAGGCAAAGATTAGGAAATATATTCACAAGTCTCATTGGTTTTTCAAATATAGAAAACGTGGGTTCGAGGTGTCCGTAGAATTACTACTTTCGCAATTGCGGAAATGGAAACCTGAATCTCTGACTATCCCGCAAGGGTTACTGGGTTTTTTGTCTATTTATCTAATTCTGACGATAAGGTTTAGAAAAGCTTTGTAAATAACATATTGACCTAAATTGGGAATATTCTTCTTAAGGCGGTTGTGCATGAGGAGGTTGATGGACGTTGTCAGTGAAGCAAGAGTGATCAATGCTGGTATTTGTATTGATAGCGATGTTTGTAGATTTCCTAATAATAATTATGTGATATTTTGTACTTGTGAAAATTCTATACTCTCTATATCATCTAATCTATAATATGTCGGAAAAAAACAGAAAAAAAAACAAAAAGAGAAAATCTCGTCGAGATTGTAATTAAAATTTGTTTCCATTTCATCAGAGATAACGTTTTGCTATTCATGAGAAATAGATAGCTTCTCTTCCCGTTCTGAAGGGTTCCTAGAAAAGCGTTTTTCAAAAGCTCTTACTTTATTTAACAAGCCGGTGAAGCTTAGTGGTTCAATTCTCATCGGAGGTACGCGATGAAAATGTTCTTCCAATGTAAACTCAATTGCAGAATACGTCAGTTTCTTTCATACGGGCTGGAAACACATTTTACTATCTGTATACGGTCACATTTATTATTGTCACACAGAGTACTAAGTATAACATTATGATAGAAGTTGGTTTACAGTGTTCAAAGACAACCGAATAAATTTAAAATATAATGAGAAATATAGCTAAGATTATTATTTATTAGTAGTTAGGTATAATGTGGTCTAAAATAAACATAGTTTACATAATATGTATTTATTGAGCAAAAGATAGGATTTTTAGTAGTTTGGTATAATGTAGTCTATATTAAACATAGTTTACATATGTATTTAGTTAGCGAAAAATTGTAAACAACAAACAATAACTTCCACTTTACTTAACGCGGCAAGTGGACTCTTATCGCTTAGAATAGAGCCTTGAGACACTAGTGAGGTGGAGTGGCGACTGCCGTGATTAATGGGCTAGGACTTAAAACAACAACAGCCTTAAATACTCTTTTTAACTCCTGTGAAAAAAGGATTTATTTACGCTCGTACGATTCGTAAATTATCTTTAATGCAAGAAAGAAACTTTATTTCTGTCATATGTGTAAATAGGATGTACATCATAAAATTAATTTCAGCTAGGGCTGCCTCTTTTAAATACATATTATTATTTCTTATAACATAGCTAACATATTCTTACACTAATGTATTATTAATTAACTATAACATTTACTTAACCTAGTTTATTTTTTTATGAATATAAAATTTCATTTAAATTATTCCCGTACTAGCTAGGACGTAAAAAGAATGCTAACTAGTTGCCGTTCTTTCCGTATGATGTATGAGGAGGCGACTAAGGGGCTAGGAGTAAATGAGATCAATTAGGTGATGGGTTAGCAACCTGACACCAATGTTCCATATGACATCATAACCCTAATATTTATTCCAAAAAGTGATCTAGGAGATACTAAATCTCCGAGGTTTTGTCACTCCAAAAGGTGTAAAGTAAAAAATACAGCAGAATTTCTTGATATATTCTTTCTACGAGTATAATTTTCTAAAAACCAATAGTTTATTCTATCTAAAAGAATGAAACATGCTTAAGTTGATAAAATAGTGAATTTAATTTTAACGTTTTACGAGTATAGATAGGCGCAGGTAAACAATCTTTTATCAAACCATTAGGAAAACGGATATTGCCAGTATGTGTGAGAGGGTAATTAAGATGAATGAGGTCAGTTTTAGCTCCTGCTATGTCCATCTATCATCAATTTCTATTTTCATATCGGCTAAGCTAGTTAAGATAGGGATTCCTATGCAAGGTTATATTATCTTACATACATACATACACTATAATAGGATACCTCAGGATATGTAATAGTCAGTGCCTATATACGGCGATACGGTTCACTACCTTCACCACTATCACGTTGGGTGCTGTCTATCTAGTGATACGAGGGCTTCGAATGACCCATACCTAACATGCCTTCGAAATTTCGGAGATGGACATTCAAGCCTCTGACTACCCCGCCATAATAAAAAGGGAGTGTGTATACACAAGTCGTGAAGCGTATGTATGTATGTACATACATACACATCACGCCTGATTCCCTGTACAGGGGTAGGCAGAGATCACGGATTCCCATTTGTGCCGATCCGATTGTTATATCATCTTAACTTAACTAACTACTACATAGTTGTACCTCGGTAGCATGAATTTAAGTACTCATATACAGGTGAACCAATAAGCTACTCGTATTGTGTCCATGGTTCTATTCACCCTGAAAAGGTTTCAAGTACTTGTATATTAAAATATTCATTAACAAAACATTGGATTTAACTATCTATTTAAAAATGGACACAGGTTAGCCTAAATTCGTGATAGACGCTCACTCAGTAACTAGATGTTATTTGGTTAGAATATTAACATGTACGAATACGTATATTGGATTAGTATATTTATCTTATTGTATCAATATCTCATATTTTTAGTTATTACATATTTGTTACTATTTGTCGTATGGATATGTTAAAGTAAATTGTTAATGTAAAATGATCTAACGATATTTAACATAATATTTTTAACAAATAACATTAAATAGTGTTAGTTATGTCAAAAAGGAATTACATTATTATTATATACATTATCACAGCAATGTTAATCACGTATCGTCAACTATGTGCCCAACTTCGTTTCATATTGTAATAGACTCTACAAAGACAAGTGATAAATAAAATCTATAGGGCGATGAACTAGCAACCTGTCACTAGAATATACTATCAATCACTCCCCAATAGTTAAGCCAAAGATGATTGAGGAGATGTAATATCGACCTATATGACTTAAGGAAGGAAATATAAACAAAAAAGTGTAACATAATATAAGCATACATGTGTTATATAAGCTAATTGACATTCATACATACACATCTCACCTGATTCACTGTAGAGGGGTAGGCAAAGATCACAGATTCACATCTGTCGCAATCCTGACAAACCACTTTCACTTCATTGACACTCATTAACCTACTCATACACAATCAGTGGTTATAGGTACTTCTAACGTCATCCTTTTTCAATATGGCGTCTATCTAATTGTTATATTATGTCTAATAACCTTATTGATTTTATATTAATACAATCCAGTAAAGGGATGTTATTAATGATAGAGTATTTATTTGTCATAATATAAGAACGATAGTGTGACAAACTTATTACATAAGTGACATATGACTGTGACACTATTGGTCTTAGTATTTTCTTAGGTTTAAAATTTTATAATGTACATTTTCATCAAAAGTGTGTACTTATATTATTTTTATGACATATCAGGATGTAGGTTTTATATTATTAAATAAGTTCTGTGTGAAGGTGGATGATTAATTTAAAATGTGAAATGTTGTACAGAAGCGCTTCATTAACATAGGATTAAAGGATTTCCGTTGGACATAGCAACCTAGCACCAATTTCAAATATCGGATATTATTATCTGAACTGCCAAAAATTTGTTAATAATATATACATTCGATACATATATTAAAACATATGTTTACCGCTTTAAAGAATGAAGAAACTAAACTCTAATATACTTGTGATGTATATATGCATGGCTTAAAAGGTTTTATACCTTTGTAAGAATTGAGAAATACAAAGTCTGTTCAAACGTAATAAATGCTCCGTTCGGCTGGTTTTATCGTCAGTTTATACACTGATATTGAAACCAGCGGTAACATACTGAAAAAGACTTTATACGCCATCTATTGTATGTATTAATTAACCATATTTAAAAATAAAGAATAATTAATATAAGTATTGTCGTCGGGTAATATTTAGCCGTACAACGAATATAAACTAGCTGTTTTTCTTCTCAGTATGTTGTAAGACTAAGGAAATAGAGATAAGTTGAATATTTTAATGGGCTAGCCCTAATCTGACAATCAATTCTATTATACATTTTTATGTATCTTATAACCCTTACATTTATGCTACAAAGTGACCTAGACGATATTATTTTGTCTCCGAGGTTCTGTCCATCCCGAATGACATAAATTACGTGAATGTATTTCTATGTATTGTAATTATTAAGTTTATTTCGTGGAAAATATGATTTTGATATTAACCTAAAATGGGTGAAATAATACCAATCCCCAAACTCGATAAATCTTGGCTCTCTAAGTGTCAGTCACTTGAACTTTGTTTTATGACCATTTTGAGACTCAATGACCATCCCGTCAAATGCATATACATGAGCACGAATATATTTATCAAAACTGTGAACGATAATTGATAAAAAGAGGTACCTTTTCATTACTCTTTTTATACATATGTTGAAAATTCATCTATTTATAAACACAATAAAGTCTTTAAATCCCTACGGTATATACAGAACATTTAAATAATAAAATTTTATCGTTTGCTTAAGCCATAATTATAGGAGTGTGACGTTATTTGTTTGTATAATATAATAAATAATAAGTCCAAAGCTTACAGTCTAATAAATTCTATTTACCGTGACAGTCTCTTAATCGCTATAGAAAAAGGTAATCTTCAAAAGCGTTTTCTATATTTTAGCAGGAAAATCAACGATATTTCTGCTCTCAAATTAACACCGTTTCGAAACGGCAACATTGCACAAATATAATCCCTATTAAGTTAAAAGCTTGTTTAATCTCAACTTGTTACCATCCTATACTACGAAATTTCACTCTGGGTGCACTTGAATTAAGTTCGTGCTTAGTCAGGCTTAAAATTAAAGCCCAGCGCCATCTACATTTTTAAGATTAACTCTATCAAACGGCTTGAATTGCCTCGGGGCTCGTAAATACATATTGTTACGACTTTACAAGATAAAATTGTGGTCATCTCAATCTTGTTTCGGTAATCATAACTTAAATTTGGTTTATTAAACTTTTTTATTTGTAAACTTAATAAACGATATCTTATACGTACTTGTTTCTTCAGTAATCTAGCTTACATATATTGGGGTTGGTATTGCATATAGAAATAATGTGCCCATCGATTCCATTTCCTATACATATGCGAGATAGCATGAAAATATATGATAGAATCAAAATTGTATGTACGTTACAGAATACTTAAACTACAGTATAGTAATGTAGTGTATATAGTACAGTATATGATATTTCAAACATCTGCCTATCTGGAATATATTAGAGTCGTAGTGTTTATGTTTTCACACCAGTTATTAAAGACCCACTCACTATTATTAAGTATAACATGCAAATTGGCGTATAATGCAGTGACGAGAGCTTTTAATAAGTGTTTTATAGCGTATGCCGCATTTTATACAGCATTTGTATTGATTTCTTCGCCATTTATACGCTTGGTCAAGGCTGTTAAGGCACATACTTAAGTGTGAGGCTTTTCTTCTTAGTAAAAATTAACTAAGTATAAAGCAGTTGTAGCTCAGTAGGTAAGATCTCTTACTTCTGATGAGATAAGGTCCTAGGCTCTAATCCCTGCTCTGGCATGTACCAATGAATGAAATTTAAATATGTGTTTTTATTAACATTCATAATTTACAGTCGCTAACGGTGAGGCAAAACATCGTGAGGAAACCTCCCTATCCTGAAATACCTTCGATTTTTCGGAGATGGGCACTCAAACCTCTGACTACTTCGACATCACAAAATGGGAGTGTGCATACACAAGTCGTGAAGCGTATGTTTATGTTATAGAAATCAATTTGATTAAATTGATAATCCATAATTTTATAAGCATTCATGACAGAATTAACTCTCTCGAGGTAGTCTGATTTTGAGTGTCCATCATTAACTAAGCAATATGATAGCATTTGACCACTCCAACCACTTTTTACCAGTTAGTCAGTAAGTAACGTGACAGGTGGTCAGTTGGTTAATCATGTTGTTGTAAACAGATATTTCGATCTGCTGCGTTGTCTTTTCATGTGCTCATTAATATCATACACATGTATTATATAAACGTAAGCAGTGAAGAAATGTTTTTCTTTCGTCCTTTGTATTATTATTCTAGTTACGCAACAGACCAAAAACAGTTATAAAAATAGATTAGGTCGCCGAAGTTGCGTGGGAGAGAATTAATTGTTAAGTAAATAGCAGTAAGCACGGTAAGACTTCGGTGGCTGGAAATTGCCGAGGCTATTCAAACTTGCTTGGAGAAATATCTTTTGAAGCCACGACACAAAATGGTATTCAAACTAATTAAAATTGTGATAAATATTCGCTTTTTTCTTTTTAATTAATGATATCATTCGCTCAATTAATTTTAATTGAATATCACTACCTCGATAGCTATGCTTAAGGGAAGCAGAAAATTTCCAAGGTTCTGTTATTCCCAAAAGAAATGAAAGGACATGCGTATATTTGTAAAATACTATAAGAAAGTATTTAAAAAATGACCGTAAAAAAACTCCGTAACTATAATCGCCGCGTATGAATAAGGAAGTGCGTGGATGTAAAACGCAAATAGAAAAGTGAAACTGATTTGCTAAGATATATAGAACTGAGTATCCCTGATAGCTGACTGCCTTTTACAACTATGATAAAATATTGACTACATTCATTTCATACATGTAGACATATATTTAAGCTTCGATAGGCAGAGACTATCGATGGCCACCTTGAATGATCCTGACTAATCTCTTCCGATAATTCTTCCTAATTTTAAATATTAGATTAAAACAAACAAAGTCACAAGACCAACGACGACAGAAACAAAACGGAAAACAAGAATTTGAGAGGCGCCATATGCTGGCCCCGGGCCCCTGCAAATGGGATCCGTCTCAGATACTTGCTAGCAGAATGGGTAGCCCAATCTTCCAGCATTGATGTTATGACAGACCCCGACACGCCAAGCACACGGATTCCTTTTACAAGAAAAGAAACATACAATATACATATACTCGTAGAGATTGAGATTAAATCCAATAATGAGATGAAATAAAACCTCAATTACGCAAACAAAAGTCTAACCATCGACCCAACTGCTCAGAGTGACTATTTGAGCATTAAAAGTTTAGCAGTTGAGCAGATCGATCGTCTTTCCTTGGCCCATAAGCCCCGATACAAGAATACATCAACTCAAATATTCACTTGGATTAGCCCGAGACCTGACCTACGACACCCGATCTAGCTAGAGATTTTCTACATTGTACGTGTACATAGAAATTCACGTCTTTTAATGCCTTTTGGGGTTTACAAAACCATGGGGACAATATAATATCTTCTAGCTAGTAAAGTACCCAAAAAATTTCATTCACTGGTAGTCCCTTAGTCGCCTCTTAAAAAATACTGTAAAAAACGGAACCTAGTTAATGTACCGGACTAGCATAGGACGGGACAAAGTATTCTAGAATGTAATCAACTGTAATTTTATGTATGGATGTCTGGGATGAAAGTTTAATGTCACTGACCACTATTGTTGATGATACTCACATTCCCTTTAAATTCTTAAATATTCCCAATAATACTATTAAGTTAAATCGTGAGATGTCTCCATTATTTGTGTAAGTAAAGTTAGGATCTTAAAGTCAAAAGCTCTGACCACTACAAAAGGTTGTTAAGCTAGCACGCGAGCTTGTTTAACCCTAAGTAGATGGGTCCCCACTCCGCTAAGTTCTAACAATACCAAACCAGCAACTGTTCAATCCGCCATTTGCAATGCAAATTCCTAATTAAGTTTTCGCACGTAGCAAAGAGGCTTTTCTAAGATCCCCGCAGAGGTCACCTCAAGAGCCAAAGCGTTTAAGGTAACGCGGGACCTATTTGTAGTTAATCTTGTAATTGTCTAAAAATATCCTGGGTTTAAACCGGAATACAATAATGATATTAAAAAACCAATAAATGGCATATTGAAAAAAGGTGACGTTAGAAGTACCTATAACCGCCGAATGTGTATGATGAGGTGCATTAGTGAAGGTGTGAGCGAAGCGAAAGTGGTTTGTCAGAATCGGGACAGATGGGGATCCGTGATCTCTACCTACCCCTCTACAGGGAATGAGGTGTGATGAGTATGTGCACAATCATTATAATACAAAGTGTCATGATTAATATTTGAACATTATGATAGGTCCAAATATCTACAAATGCGGAGTAGTTGCGTAGTACAAAGTCAGCATTTAATAAAACAACGGTTATCCCATGTTACTATTATGATGTGTAGGTACATTGTCTATTTCAAACTAAAGAAACATATTCTCACGATATTGCGAAAATATCTTGACAAAATTCCACATGACATAATTACTCGTATATTATAAGAAAGCAAGTGATTTTAATGAAAAACCTTTTTTCTTGTTTCAGTCAATACGATGTGTACGTATCGCCGAGCCGCCAAATACAGCTGATGCTACCCGATGACTACATGAAAGGTAAAACAAAAAACAAACGCATTCACGACCATTACTACCTTGCGGGGTAGTCAGAGGTTCAGGTTTCCATCTCCGCAATTAGGGAGGTAGTAATTCTATGGACACCTCAAACTCACGTGTTAACCAGATAGTCAGTACTCAATGTGACAGGTGGTCAGCCATGTCGCCATTTACAAGCACTAACTATTACCTGTTCGACGAATAGGTAGGTTTCCTCACGATGTTTTCCCTCACCGTATAATGAAAGGTAATCAATTCTTATACTTTTGGAACCACCAAAGAACCTTTTTCAAAACAAAAGTATCAAACATCTTAGCCATTATTGCGATAATGGATGAGGAAAAACTCAAGAGGCAACTCCAAATATATCTGAGAATTTATCAAGTAGCTCGATTAACTTTTGGGAGAAACTTTGCAATCACCCGTTAGTGGCATAGTATATAAGTTCCGGATTAGTTTTGTGGATTATTATTCTACATATATTTACAAGAAACATTTTCACTGCATAGTATAAAACAAAGTCGCTTTCTCTGTCCCTATGTCCCTTTGTATACTTAAATCTTTAAAACTACGCAACGGATTTTGATGCGGTTTTTTTTAATAGATAGAGCGATTCAAGAGGAAGGTTTATATGTATAATAACATCCATTAAATAGTGGAGTAGGCTATATATTTTATAACCGTGCAAGGCCGGAGCGGGTCACTAGTACTTTATAAATTGAATGAACCCTTCTGTGTGTTTGACTTTCTGTGTTCCCTTTCGATGATACGTGTGAACTAATAAAGACAGAGAGCTTTATATCAACATCACCAACTCAGTAGACACTGTTTATGATTGTTATTACAGAAGTGCGTCCGCTGGGCGAGAAAGGAGAGCCAGTGGCCATCTCCATCGCCATGTACGTCATCGACATCACCTCCATCAGCGTCGAGAATATGGACTTCAGGTATACAAGCGCTATGTTCCGATCTAGAGTGAAAAGAGGGCATGAGCCGCTACTATTTGCCGGTTTCAAACGAAAAAAAGAAGTCGTTTCTTTAAAGCCAGATATGAATATTCATGATATTGATATACATATTTCGTATAATATATATATTATACATATTTCGATGGTCTTAGATATACCTACACGACCCCTACTCACTGTAGAAGTATATCAGTTTTTCATAATTTAGTTACGCTCTACATTCATTATGGTGTTCCCAGAATTTTGAAGATTAAATCTATTAAGTCTATTTGGGGTCAAGGTTGCTTTTTCAGTAATTATTGCCAGGTGACGAGTTAATCTCATAATTTATTTTAATTTATACAACTCTTTCGTTTGTCTAGATTGTTTACTGCGATTCATCGAAATGATTAATTTTTACGTTAGTCTCAGAGCATCACATAATAATAATGAAGAACATTAATTATTTAACAGTAACGTACGTGCTATAAAACCTATGGAATGCAATAAAGCTGCCTTTATTGCCAATTTTATAGAAATTCATAAAATTTTGTAATCAATATTATCCCCATATAATTGCAGCCTAAGAAGAGATGGGTTCAAATTTAATGCTTTATTGTGACGTCATTAAAATGTTTTATGACGACATAAAAATTTCGGAAAATTTATTTAATATTCAGGCATTTTATTGTCAACAAATTCAACTGGTTATATTCCACTGAACTCATATAAGCACATAATTTAAAAAAAAACACTTTTCATAATCCTTTCTGGGATATTTAGAACATCGGAGACTTTTTTTTCTATGAGGTAAAATTATAACGATTATGCTAGCATATAATATGCAATCCCAGTAGCAGGCTACTATTCCATCACCCAATAGATTCTTATTACTACTATTTATTGATGTGTGAGACAGGCTTTACCGTTCAAAGTAGCTATCGATAGTATCTGCCTATCCCATTACGAGATATCAGTATGACATTTATGATTAAATCAAGAAATATAGGAGATTATATAACTCAATGCAGCACCCTTGCCCTTCGACTTTTCAACTGAGCTCCGCAGTAAATTTATTCATTGAATAACGTTGTACTAATATCGATATGCGGTTCTGACGCTGCCAGACCCAAAGCCAAGACATTCTTCATTTTGGACAAGAAAATTGGTCTAAAACATAAAAACGTTTTGCTTCATAACCTATTCGAATGATATATTAAAATCACACAAGCCCTCTCCAACTGAGCCTTTTTAACTTAGTAATAGAACTGAGTAATAGCTGTTTTCATTTTGAATTTGTTGAGTCAATCTGTAATTGTAACTGCATAGTACTTATCGTGAGATATATATTGTGACTTTATTATCAAGATCGTCCTTGCATATTGGTTTTCTAGATATTATAAAGACGGAATAATTGTCATTATTGGTCTAGTATAAATAACGAAGATTTAATAAAGATTAAAGTGACAGCATTATTTTAATATTACTGTCAACTGTATATTAACAATGTCTAAAAAAATTGTCCTAAGCATTTATTGGATGAATTCATACCATTTCGACTCAAGGTTATTCCTTACCAACAAAGATATAAGACAGTTTATGTCGTTGGCAATTCACGATAACATATTTCTTGCAACATGAATAGCGAACTTTGCACGCGATGCCTCCGCCATGTTTCTTAAGAGCATTCAAAAGTTGGGCGCCTTGGGGTTAGGTATTCATTGTACGTCTTTTTAATAGTAGCGTTGTCGTGGACTACCCTTTTTTAGTTAAGGCCACTTTGTATATGATTAGTTTTGAACGTACAAAAACTTAGGCATGTACGTTATTCTAATGATTTGAAAATAATTCATCTTACCGTACACGGCAAAAAACACTTATACACAGTGAACTACTCTCACGTTAAGTGTTTACTGCATGATACAATCCATAATTACAGAGATGGAAACATTAACCTACAACTATACCATAAAGGAATAATTGCCATATTGTAATTGTTTTAAGACTTACTAGCATTTATATTAGTATACGATGATAGATATTTATGAACGTTTAGCTAATGTAATTGTAAAAAATATTTCGTATGTAGAAACAAAACAGAAAAGTTACTTAGTGCGGAAATCATTTATTTCATACTGCACGACTCTCAAATCAAATACAGTAATTACAGAGATAAAAACAACAACCCATGTATACACCACAAAGATATATGGTCGTAATGTGTATGTTTTGAAATTAAAAAGCATATCAAGTTAAGCGGAAGTCTTTTTATATTATAAGCAAATTTAATCTCTGCAATTACCATAACATATTATGCATGCATTGAGGTAAATAAAAGTCTGCGAAATGCTTTG
Organism: Leucoptera coffeella; assembly: GCA_030578115.1. NCBI lineage: Eukaryota > Metazoa > Arthropoda > Insecta > Lepidoptera > Lyonetiidae > Leucoptera > Leucoptera coffeella. The sequence continues at coordinate 69,044 of JAMBLF010001164.1, read as the reverse complement.
TTTGCAAAAATACTACCCGTATATCCGTTCACTGAAATTCAGAGGAAACAGCAGCCCGCATATCAAAACAATAATAAAGTCGGATAAGCGCTTATCAATAAAGTGTGGTTATATTTTCCTTTATAATTAAACAGGTACTGCAGTGCAAAAGCACCTTAAGTCGAGGCCATAAATCTCAAAGAACTTTTCTCTGTAACTCATTTATCTGAGAGCGCTCATTGATTTTTTATGTGCTCCTAGTTAGTTGAGAAAGAAAGTGATATTAATCTGTTTCTTAAAGTTCTGCAGCGAGCGTGCTTAGTATCCATCCAACTTAATTATCTTACTTCACTTTGCAATCCATTTGGAGAGGGTTCAATAAGTTTGACGTGTTTGTAAACTTCTCCTTCGCGGTTTGGGACCACAAAAACTTTAATCCTCTGCTTTTGGCACTTTATTAGAGAAACCCGTTGCTCCATGCTAGTTAGGAACGCAAAAAAGAATGCTAACTAGCTGCCGTTCTTACCGGCATGTCGTAGGAGCCGCCTACGGGACGAAAGTTCAATAGAAGCTGTTGGGCAATGGACTAGCAACCTGTCCCCAATTCCATTCTGACTACGAAACCTCAATATTCATGCTCAAAAGTGACCAAGGTGATGAAAGGACGTAAATGTATATTATTAAGGGGAACAATGATGATGGGCTAGCAACTATAACGAATTTGACACTATGTACCAACAATGTAGTTAACATGTGGGTTCAATATATCCGTAAAATAGTAACGACGCAATTGCGTAGATGGACACATAAACTTCTGAGTAGCTATTCAAGGGTTAATGATCGCGACAGTGTTCGTATATACATATGTATTCTAATTTACATTCCAATGGCGATTTCATGCCCAATTGTCATACCATTAGGATATTCTAGATATTTTTATATAGAAGTATATTTATACATAATATGTATATAAATGCTCAGTACCTTTAACATACATTTTATACATTGTCCTCGTAACTAGCCGTACTTCATCCGGACCATGAATGTAGAAAGCAGAGATAAAAAAGCCGGTAGTAAATGGAATCTATTAGACGGGAAACAACAATCTGTCATTTTTATAGCATATTATTGCCATGGCAACCCCCGTTACTACAGGTAATGGTCAGATTTATCATTTCTACAAGAATCAGTCCCTAAAGCATAAAACATAAATAAAATAATATGAGCATAATGTATGTTTACTAAATTTATGTCAGTTAGACGAATATTGTGATAAATGTAGGTGATAAAAGTATGTGCATATAACCGCTGAGTGCGTATGAGAATATGGATTAGTGTTAAGCCAATATCAAGACGACCTCCGTGGCCCGATTAGTTAAGCACCTGAAAGCTAATCGTGAGTTCCCGGGTTCGATTCCCGATGGAGGCAAAGTTAAGGACTATCCTTTTCTTCTGCTTTCCAGTCTGGTCGTTGCTTATACATGCTATATATGTATATATCTATATATATAGAATATGTATTATTTATTAAATATACATTGACTAGTCTAACCTAAATAAACTTACCAAGGGGCTACTTCAATTGGTATAATAGTGTCCTAAATATATTTGGACAAATGTGAATCCGTGATCTTTACCTACACCTATAGGAAACCAGTACCTGTATGTATGTTTTACTTACAGAGTAGACCTATTCCTTCGTCAGACCTGGACCGAAGGTAGGCTGGAGCTACGGGACAGCATGTTTGAGGACGGAGAGGACTACATCACCCTGCCGTCAGGATTCTACGAGTTCCTCTGGCATCCTGACACCTACTTCCTGAACTCCAAAGTTGTAGGTACGAAGTGGATTGAACAATATTTATTTATACATACATTGCTTACTTTGGGGACAGAACCATAGAAAGGTGATTGCATCTGTTTTTCACCGAATGATGTCTCTCTATGTATACTCGTATACTACCTATAAAACTTTAAATGTATACTACTATTATTATTGTTTATCACGAAGATAAGATACCTACTTTAATAAGTAGGTACGTAATACGAGTACAACGTATGAGTTAAAAATAATATAGTTGTATAATGTACTATATAGTTGTATTTTGCTTGCTTTTCAAAGTTTATTGTTTATATATTTTTCATCTAAGCATATTCTAAATCAACTTCTATGAAATGGATATTTATTAACTTTTTTAAATTGTAACTAGAGAATTATTTCATTTTATTTACATTTTAACAATATAATCTTTGCAAGAAGTTAAAATGATATTTACAAACTTTAACAAAATTTATATTTACTTATTCGTTAATTATTCACCTACTCATATAAAATGTCTTATTCAATTTTAAATGAAGGCTCATCGCAGAAATATGATTTAAGAAAGCGCTAATTCCATCAAAAACCTTTTCCTGCTAGATCAGAAATGTAATGGGAGGTAAACGAGAGACTTTGGTCATTATCGTCATCAAATTTTCCTCAATCTCTGAAATATTCCATCTTAACTCCAACTTTTATAGCAAACGTGACCCAATTATTGCCAGATTTAATATCCTGTGCGATGTTTTTCTGCTCCGGTAATCTTTACCCCAAATTTCGTTAATACTAACCAGGATTGAGGTTTGGAGACGAATCTAATTTTATTACCAAAAGAATAACATATTTTATTTGAAAATTCTTCAATAATCAAGGTATACACTGACCTCTGTTGTTCAAAATTAGGAACGATAACTAACTATTTATTTTTAATAAACTAACATTATATTACATGGTTCTAGGGTCTCGACTATCCAGCTATCTGAATGACGCCCCTGGTAGGCCACGTAAAATTATTCAAATTGACAATCATTTAGTAGTGGGTAAAAGCTTTGACACTTTTGCATTAGTAGTGTCTGTGTATGTTTACAAGTTAACACTTATACACTCACACATAGTTTTCTAAAGCTAGTATCTTTAGCTTGTGTGTTCAAAGGGGAAGGATCTAATGATAATCCACAGTTTGAGCTTATATAAAGCTGCATAAACAAGCTGGATTCGCTATAAAGCTCAAGTGTTACGTTATTCGGTTTATAATGAACATAGATTCCTAGGTTATAGTTTTCAAATGTAGGGTATTCGTTGCTCTGTTGTGCACTTAAAATGGGTGCACTAAAGATTTTTTTATTTAAATAAACTTAAATTCATTTCATTATCATTGGTGTGATACTTTGGTGATTTAAGAAACTAAAACAGTAATAAAGACGAACGTTAATGTGCCTTAATTTTGATTTATATACCATGGTGGTTAAAAACAACAGCAAGTGCTACGAATAAACATTTTCCAAAAGACAGAAAACAATCATTATTACATATGTCTGGTTACTCAGCTGTTATACAGAAACTTGTAAATATACAAAGATTATCTGTTTGTTTTACCAGTACCCGTCTGTTAGCAACATTGTTATGCTATGGAAGTGAGCATGTTTTAACTGAGGGCTTATAATGCAGAGTGTTGCTAACTTACAGGTGCTCGTAAAATGAACGGATAACGTAACCACTGATGCAGAAAATACCAAGCTAATTTACCTGTGTAGTAAACTTCATACACTTTTAATAACATACACTTATAGTTTTGTACAAACACTAACAGACACGTGGCTAGATTTCCTAGTGTTCCAACTAGCCAATATTCTAAGCTAGTTAGAGTGATATGCACACACTGCGTGTACTTTTGGCTTCCCACATTCATCCTACACGTATTGTCAATTTCATTAATTTTACGTCACTAACATTGGGCGACATCTAGTGTTTATATTGTGAAATTAACTGTTGTCTCCTGTACGTAGATAGATCTTATTATCTAGATTTGAACTTTAGGTATTATAAGTAATTAACCACGGTTTTAGATATCTTGAGACTGTCTTGATACAAAGGGCCCTCCCCTTTGTATCTTTGTATAGAATTGTTTGATGTTTTACAAGGAATCGTGAAGGGTTTACACCTTTTCCTCTGAGAACAACTATTATCATATTATATTTAAGCACTTTAAGTTTAAAGCAGAAAGATACATAGACCCCACCTGAACATAACTTCTGAGTTCGATTCCCATTTATATAATTCAAATGTTGAAACAGGGGAATAGAGGTTTGTTTACCGAAGGTGTGTGCAGAGGATTAAATGTTCATAACCTATCGAACCTTCTAAAGCTAATATTTCATCTCTACTATCAGCTGACCTATAACATCGTGTTTACTAAGTGATCTGAAGAAAAGTAGGTCAGCGAGTCTGCATACATAATTACGACCATAATCCCGGCAGGATGGCCAGAAGAATAGGTCTCAAGAGTCTTATATCATGGCTAGCCTGTTGGGAACAAAGAGTTATGAAAAGGAATAACGGTGATAGTAACTTGTCTATTGTCCCTAAATTCTAAGAAAGAACTTTAGTCCCTTAGTTGTGTTTTAAGAAGCGGCATAATATTCTATTCAAATTTCGGTAAAAATAATGCTAACTAGCTGCCGTTCTTAACGGTATTTCGTAGAAGTTGAGTTTGGGATTAAGGGTTAGTGGAATTTATGAAGTAAATGAAGCATACTGTCACCAAACCCTATATGACATAACAACCTTATAATATTCATTCTTTAAAGTGACCTAGGAGGTTTTGTTATTCCGAGGTTCCATCTACCTCGATAGTATGTATAAACGTAGGAGAATTGTTTGACAAGAGAATAAGACATTCAAAATAATCAATAATGGAGAAAATGGAGTTATTCAAAATCTAATCTTCAAAATAACATTCAAAAACATTGCATCAATACTAAGGAGTTTTCCGAAAACTATTTCGTAGCTCTAAGTAAACTTAGGCTAAAGTTGGAAGTATCTTAAACTATCCGTTGTTTTCAAAACTATCTCAGAGCAAGATCATTTCCACAATTGTACAAACATTTCAGGAGTTCATCCACTGAAACGCACGATATTGTTCAATTTAATTACAGTTTTTAACTAAGTAGTTATACCTATATCTCAGATTGACCACTACACAGTATATCGCTTAAAGCATATGTATTGTACGCTATGTTTTATTCATTGCTGTTGCCTGATAAATTATTAAGAACATCGGAAGAGTAGTTATGTATGGGTTGCCTTAGCAAGATGTATTACGTTCCAATAGGTGATATATTACTTGAAGCTCGAGTCATTAAAGAGCTAAGTTATACTCCGGGCTATAAAAATCCTTTTGTCGCATCCTATGACATACAGAGCAATGAACCAGCGTGAAACAAGTTTTGGTTAGAGTGATCCCGTTCATTTTAAGTTACATTGAAATAAATGAATCAGTATATTATGATTTGAAGTTATCTAAGGTAAACCTACCTAATTGACCAAATGGTCAACACCTACACTTAGTGGCATAGAACACCACCTCTAATCAGTTGTATAGAAACAAACCGTTTCATTTTACGATAATTAATAACCTCTGACTATATCACAATAAAATATGCCACACACATTGTTATGTAAAAAGGATTCCTTGTTTTTTTACAGAGGTGTTCCAGCTAATTCACCAGTTTGCTTCCATGACGATATACAAGAACAAAACGGTCCAGTACTCGGCTCGTATGCACGCCATCATAGCCTGCCAGATGGAGTTCCAGCTGTACCCCATGGACGTACAGTTCTGTCCAATATTCATCGAGAGCTGTAAGTATATTAGGTACTAGTGACCCGCTCCGGCTTCGCACAGGTATAAAATATATAGCCTACACCACTATTTAATGGATGTTATTATACATATAAACCTTCCTCTTGAATCACTCTATCTATTAAAAAAACCGCATCCAAATTCGTTACATAGGCCGCATCCAAATTCCATATCAAACATAGGGACAGAGAAAGCGACTTTGTTTTATACTATGTAGTGATGTACGAACTTTTACACAATCATAAAGGACATTCACATACAGTCAACGCTGAAAGTGCAGTCCCGGTAACTTTTTATAAAGTTAACGTTTATAAGAACAAAAGACTATATTTTTCATTTCGAAGCACGCGAACGTATAGTGGCCTTGACAATGCATAGTGGCGCCAGTTTTAAAATGTTAAATATTGTCTTTTGTTCTTATAAACATAAAGCTTATAAAAAGCTACTGGGGCTGCACTTTTAGCGCTGACTGTACTTAAATTCATGCTACTTGCCTAACGGGATAGAGGCTACAGATCGCCAACTAGAACATTACTGACAAATCTGTCTTGCTTCACTCTCGCTCATTAAGCTTCTCATACATGCTCTTCTGTTCTTCAAGCTACATACATCGTAAGTATAAACTAAAGACAAAATAACTTATCGTCACTTATCAATAATGAACATTAATGTTACCTTTTCTGTTTATCTAAAATACATGGGCTCTATTACAAATACGTAGTGTAGGACGCCTCCCTGCTAGGAGGACCGATGACCTCAAGAGGGTTGCTGGTAGTGTCTGGATGAGGGCCACGAAAGATAGTCTTTTGTGGCGTACCCTTGGGGAGGCCTACGTCCAGCAGTCGACTAGTACAGGCTGATTGATTGATTACACATGGGCTACATTACAAATAATATTATGTCGTCCTAAACAAATAAGTGCGTAATAATATAAGTGCATTTCTTCGCAGTTTCCTACAGTACTAAGCAGCTGGTATTCAAGTGGTCCAAGTCAGGTGTCAGCGTGAATCCGGAAATGAGGCTGCTGCAGTATTATCTCACGCAGCCTTTGGAGCTCAAAGAGTATAGCTTATTTCGAGCCAACAAAGAAGGTAAACCTTATTTTAGATTAGATTAACAAACTACAAACTTCATATATTTTTATTGTCTATTTCAACAAAAGACAAGGGATGATTACTAAACTTTAGCATTACTGTGATAGTGGCAATCTAATTAATATGGGCTATTGTTAAACAGGTTCCTAGTTTTACGCGTAAATAATTCCTTTTTTACATGACATATTTAGAAGGATATTTTTATCATAAACTAGGTATTTTTTTTTATCATTAATCATTCTACGGGTATATTGTTTTATTTATACAATATTATGTATTATATTATGAATAAAGAGATAAGTGGACGTGAATATATATATATATATATATATATGTATTGCCAAACCCCTATGTGGAACGCATGTGCAACTACTATGAAATCGTAAAACCACGAACCTACCAACTGACATCACTGCAATACGAGTATATAAACAGATTATGTATGTAAGTCCCACGCACACTATCCTGTATCTATTCTCTTAAACCCATTTGTTCCAGGCAACTACTCCCGGCTGATGGTGCAGTTCAAGTTCCACCGGCAAATCGGGCACCACCTCATCCAGACGTTCGCGCCCTCCACGCTGGTGGTGATCCTCTCCTGGTTCAGCTTCTGGCTGGACATGGACGCCATCCCTGGCCGCGTGACCCTCGTGGTCACCTGCATGCTCACGCTCGTCACCATGTTCACGGGGCTCAGGGACGAGATTCCCAGCGTGGCTTATGTTAAGGTCAGTTGCCAGGTTGTCACTATGTGGTCAGGAATGAATATTACAATGATATTTAGGACACTGTTAGGGCAATTGAAGTAGCCCCTTGGTGAGTTGATTTAAGAGTAGTTTGGGGATACACAATAGTTTTAAGGGTACTAGTCAACGTATATTTAAGAATATATATGTGTGTGTGAATATATATATATATATATATATAGAGAGAGAGAGAGAGAGGGAGAGAAATACATATGTAGCTAGACTGGAAAACTGAAGAAAAGCGAAGTTATTAACTCGGCCTCCATCGGGAATCGAACAGGACCTCACGATTAGCGTTCAGGTGCTTAACCAATCGCGCCACGGAGGTCGTCAAAATATTGTGCCATGTGGTATTCGGCATATGAAGTAACTCACAAAGAATATTTAGAACTTATTTCACACTACCTGGGATGTAAAAAGCGACTAAGGGATAAGGGTCGAATGGTACCTATTGGGCGATGGGATAGCAATCAATTATTTCCGTAATTGATAACAGTATTTATTTCTAAGAATAAGTGTTATCCTCATAAGGTTTTCCTCATAAATGTCGACACAATATGATGGTAGACAAAAACAAACGCGTTCACGACCATTAACCCATGCGGGGTAGTCAGAGGTTCAGGTATCCATCTCCGCAATTGCGAAGGTAGTGATTCTATGGCTACCTCGAACCCACGTGTTGACGAGATAGTTAGTACTTAATGTGACAGGTGGCAAGCTATGTCGCCATTTACAACCCTACTTATTACCTGTTCGGGAAACAGGTAGGTTTCCTCACGATGTTTTCCCTCACCGTAGTATTTGACGCATTTCTTATATGTATTTTCATTACGAAAATGAACATAGAAAATAATTAAACTTCATTTCTATTGGTACATGCTCAAACGGGATTTGAAACCAGTACCCAACCAGAAACCAGTAACTGAGCTACGTCGAATTAATATGATGGTTTCTACATAATATTAATGTATCTTTAATTATATTATAGCCGGTCTTGCTCTATGTTCAGAGAATCGCTTTATTAGCTAGATTTCCTAGACCCCTTACCTGTCTTCTTAACGAGAAAGGGGACTATCGCTCACAATAGCTGATTGAAAAACTATCTTCGTAATTTCTGAGAAATAACTGCTTAAGATAAGGCACTTCTGTAGTAAATTAAACGTTTAAGCTGAAATATATATTAAGAAGGAAACTATTTTTGTATTAGTTTTCTTCTCAGGAAATAGGAATTTATTGACTATGAGTAAATGGAATCTACTGGGTGTTAGTCTAGCAATTCATTCAAATGTAATATGGAACCGCACTTCCTATGTTATGTCAATTATGTCTAATGAAATGAAAATAGACCTTGCGTGACACCCAAGTATCTGTTGGAAACCGAGATTTCAGGTTAGCCTTTCATTCAATAAAACCGAAAACCCTTAGCTCCTTAATCACCTCTTATGCCTAAGAATATCCTTGTAGGCAGTGAAATAGACATATAATACAGTCTCTCCACCACTGACATTCAAAATTTAATAAGAAGTTTTGATATCTTGACGACCTTCGTGGCGCGATTGGTTAAGTACCTGAACGCTAATCGTGAGGTCCCGGGTTCGATTCCCGGTGGAGGCAGAATTAAGAACTACGCTTTCCAGTTTGGTCGTTGATTATATGCTATACATGTATTTATCTATATATAATAAGTACATACATATTTCTTAACTATACGTTGACTAGTACACAAGATTTAATTAAACTTTCAAAGGGGCTAGTTCAATTGGTGTAATAATGTCCTAAATATTATTATTATTATATCACTGCCTAGCTACTCCAAAATATTTAACCCTTCAGTCCCGTAGTCGCCTCTTACTAAAGTAACCTTCTTCCAGGCTCTAGACCTGTGGATGGCAGGCTGCATGATGTTCGTGTTCTCGGCGCTCGCAGAGTTCGTGGTGGTCAAAGTCCTGCACAAACAGTACGAGACCAGGACCAAGCGCCTACAAGAGAATTTGCCAAAACTAATACCTGTTGTGAGTTCCCTTTGTTGCCTCTTACTAACCGCTAACGATGTAGTTTAGTCGAGCAAGGTACTTAAGTACATGTTTGGAGTTTCATTTAGTTAAAGCAACTTCCTTCAATCGATAGAAGTTTGGAAGATACTACCACTCTTTGGGTGCATTTAGTGTAAACCAAGATACTAAACATTACACTAGGTATAACCAGTCGGAGTGTGGGAATATTGATATTGAATATTAGTTAAAGGTTGCTAGCGTATACCCTTAATATTTAGTTAAAATTCATTGACAACTACACATTGATCAGACATGTAACTATTAACATGAGTGAAAGGCAATTAGTATTCATTTAATACACTTTACAGACCAGTGCCCCAAGTCTAGTAATGCGTTTTATCAAAATCTTAGTTTAATATCATTCCAGTAACGGTGTACAGTTGCTAATATATTAATTATATGTTACACACGGTTTAGGTTTAAACGCCTACCAAAAAATACTGTTTTGCACACCAAAATAATACAGTCCCTACCCAAACCTAACCTTTGCTATATTTTGATGTACATTTCATCCTTTTTGATGAGCTTTCAATTATTTTCCTATGCTATATAAATAATAAGTGTCAAATCTAACAATTGATAGCAGCAGGAGCTTTTGCTATTCCACTTACACAGACACACTTACTTCACATCGTTACCGAAGTGATATTGAACTATGACTTTACTAACAGCATTAGTGGACAAGCGCCCCAGAACGGCACAAAGATGTTTCATTCCCTCAACCTAAATAGTTCAGGCATGAAGTGGAAGCCTCACAGGCATAATTAATTGAATCATAACATTCGCCTTACAATGTTTAATGTTGCACGTAATTAATCTACTATCAGGTAGTCAGAGGCTTGCATCATCGTCATCAATGCAAAGGTCTTTGTTTCAGTCATGTTTCATTAAATAGCGTCAATGGCTATTCACAGCTACTACGATATTGGCCATGGGATAATGAAACGGATAACTGACAGAGTACGGTGGTTGTAATAAGTGTTATTAATTCTTATGACACGTATATGTATAGTTTCTTCTACCTTTTTTTAAGGCATTGCACATTTTGTACATTAAAAATCTTCCTTTCTCATTTTTATATCTTTAGCTGAATAAACTTAATCTACTGCTAAATTACAACTAAATTACGTCTCATCCGTCTTTCACACAGCGTAATAATAAGATTAAGAATCCCTATTTTTCCCGGTTTGTATTTTCGAACAAACGTACATTTTTCATTTTATTGCTTCATTCACTTCCTAATTATACACTTCAGAGGTTATAAGCAACTGTAACCCTTTCAGTCGTCCTTTTTCAATATTTCCTTCTCGGGTTCAGAAGTCAATAACCGGGTGTCAAAATGTTAGATCTTTTTCCGGTTCACCTGGGCTCCTACTCAATTGTATCAGCTAAATTGGCACGGGAAAGTCTGTTTGACACCTACATATATAGAACGTATTCTATTTTTGTCTCGATCCTGACAAAATGCTTTCGCAACAAATATCCAAACGAAACGATTGTTTTGAACGTATGAATAAAAGTACTCAATGTATGTACACATAGATTATTATTAACTTCTCTGTTGCTAAAGCTACCCATTTACGTTCCGTGTGTGAGACTGACGTAAAAAGAATTCTAACTAGCTGCCCTTCTTCGTGGCATGCCGCAAGACGCAACTAAAGGACTCTACCTATTAGGCAATGGCCTCGCTAATTGCCACCAATGTTCCTTGTAAATTACATCAACACTAGTATGAAAGCAACAAGTAACCAATGTGCAGTGAAGTGATTATCGTATCTCCGACGTTCTGTACACTTCTAAAAGGACTAAAGGACGTCAACGTATTATCACTACATAGTATAAAACAAAGTCACTTTCTCTGTCCCTATGTCCCTTTGTATGCTAAAATCTTTGAAACTACGCAACAGATTTTGATGCGGTTTTTTTAAATAGATAGAGTGATTCGAGAGGAAGGTTTATATGTATAATAACATCCATTAAATAGTGGAGTAGGCTATATATTTTATACCCGTGCAAAGCCGGAGCGGGTCACTAGTATATGTATATAGCCAGTACTATAATATGTTCTCTCCTTTGTGCAGAGGATAAACGGGGACAAGGCGTCGGTGGCGGCGTGGGAGGGGGGCCGCGTGCGCAGCCGCAAGCTGGACATGGCCTCCCCGCACTCGCCCCTCGCGCCCCTCAGCACCACGCCCCCCGGCCCCCCCGAGCGGAGGCCCAGCTACATACAGGTAGGGGAGTAGTTTGAATATATGTATAATAACGATTACGAAAACCCGGCTTTGCTCATCTTATACGCAATTGAAATCCATATATAGAGTCATATGAGTATAAATACATAAGTAACCGGAGTTTGTTTACCAAAATTAATTAAAAAAAAATGTAGTCCAAAATTAACGAATATAGATCCCGCCATATAAATTGGCACTTGGGGGCGTCGCCACAGTCGCGTAATTCAGTGTTACCAGTAAACACGCCAAAACTAGCACGCACTGTGCCATACGGCTCGATACATTATAGGTTTCATTTTTTATGAAATGTTAGGTGTTAAACGTATCCATATGGATCATAATTATTGTTAAGGAAAAACTGGCACACTGCTCACTTTCTTTGTAATCTTTATGTTTGTTAATTATAAAAATATCATAAGATAACTTTCAATAAGAGCTTGTGATAGGGCTTATTTGAATAAAAATATTTTGACTTTTGACTTTGATATATTAATTTGTTTTATTTGAGTTTATAGCTCTGCAACCATAGAGCGTTACAAATGAAACTTATAATGTATCGAGCCGTATGGCACAGTGATTGCTAGTTTTGGCGTGTTTACTGGCAACAGTGAATTATGCAACTGCGGCGACGCCTCCATCTGCCATAATATATTCAAAATTATAAATATCACAAGCTTTCTTTGAAAGTTATCTTATGATCTAAGTATAAATTAAAAAAAACTATTTCAAACATGGCACTGAGCATTGTCTTTACATATTTTTTACCGAGATTAGATCAGCGGAGATCCTAGCTTGGAGAAGAACTAACAAGAAACTCCGGAAATCAATTTATTATAATCACCCTAAACAAACATAAAAATTACAAAGAGTGGGCAAAAAACACAACGCTGGTAATACTAAATTTACCTTTCATACAAAATAACACGCAATGGCGGAAACGTCAAATTTAGTTCCAAGTTTGGCTACTGCCAATTTATGTGGCGGGATCTCTACGTTTGAATCAAAATCAATATTATTTTTTATGATTTGTTATTATATATTAGTTATTTATATGACAGACTTATTAATACTTATAGGTAAAATAATATACATATAAAGATAAATTGGATTTATAAAAATAATAATTGTGTGGAACTTTTCCGAGTCCGAATACTGTACATGAATGGGCAATTGGTTGGTGATTGAAAAACTCACTTGCTATTTAGCAAAGGCAATTGATAATAACGCTGATCCTATCCAAAAACCAAATCACCAACGATCACAGTGGGTGATACACCACAGAGAAAAAAGAAATTATGATATTGTCATGTATTATTAACAGAAGACATAATGGTCGTTACGGGTATGTTAACTATATTTATATTTTCCAGCTGGCCTGGGTAGACAATACTGGTGAGGAGCGAGTGCTGTGGAAGGAAATCGACAAGCTGTCCAGATGTATATTCCCCTTGCTGTTCCTCCTATTCCTCTGCATGTATTGGCCTGCGTTGCTGATTCGCCACAAAAATTACTCTTCTTGATTGAAATATTTTGTTGGCAGTGTAGCACAAGCTTTATTATTTGGCCAACGTTCTTGAATAGAATGTGAATAGTCTTCTAAGGATGTAAGAGGTGATTGGGAATAGGAATAAGCATCAATATTATTAGTTCCTTACATCTTTGTCACCAAGTACAGGTGACGAGATAATCTTCTTTTGTTTAGTTCTTCGGGGAGGATTTGTTATGTGTTGACGCATAAATACGGCTGTTTGGTGGGTAATAATTAACGTTAAATTATAACAGTATAAAATATTATAAATAGACAAAGATATTTTTAATAACTTGTAGGTAGTTAAAACAATGCTAGAATTGAATATATTATATTTCTAAAAAGTATAGAACGAATGCACAAATATTCCTTAGAAAGTTTCATCTACAAAAGAATCCTAATATTTTTATGTATTTTCCTCTCTATAAATAAGCAAATGGCAATCTACTTAAAATAATATTGATTGACCTTTACAATAATAAACCAAGTATTACGTACAAATAGACATAAATAATATAATTATTAATAAATCCATCACAAGCTCATTAATTACGCTGGAGTTGACCAAAAAGGTATTTGTAGAACTTGAGTATAACTTTGTCATATATGTATAGCTATAGTTTAATAAAAACTCGAAGACATAGTTACTAGGATTGTAAGGCCATGCTTTGATAGATTTACCATGTTATGCGGATGAATGTTAGAAGATCTATGAAAGGCTTGTATAAGGGGATAGTAGAAACCTACTTAGGTTCTTATGAAATGAAGTGACGCACAAATGGCTATAATTTTAAGGATGTATGCAGAGGTGTGTGCATGAAAATAAAGCAAGAGTAGTTTATCAGAGTGAGGAAAGATGCTATCTATTTTTTTCGCTACAAGGAAAACTGTACAAAATATTATATTTTATTTAAAAAAGTATGTCATGTCGTCTGTAGCTAAATAGTCGTGAAGAATATTTTTTTAAGATAGCAAGGGCATAAATGTGTAGTCTTTTAAAAAGCTCTAAATCGATTATTTAAATGAGTTCCAGACTCCGTTAAGTCTCATTAATCTGAAGGATTCTTTGTAACAATTCATAAATAATGCAACGACATTTAATGAAATCGGGTTTGGCTAAAAGAAAAGTTTATTGAAAAGTTTCAGCGTGGAATTCTTTTAGGAGCGAGAATATTCAAAACATCTTGGGATATCTTTTTTCATTCTAATGACTGCGTAAATTTTGCAACTCGTAATCTCGTTTACACGTGCTCGCTTAAAACGATGAGAATTCTATTTTTATTTCATTTTACTAAAAGTGCAGAAAAAGGTTATAATCCACAACAGTTATTTTTGCAGATAACCATTGTCACTGGCAGCCATTTGTTTATAAATAAAATGTCCGTTTGGGACGAAAATAGAATTCTATATTTTTCCCAGCTCTTTGTAATTGACCTCTAAAGGACTAAGCGTAAATAGAATATAGTAATTAAATAAGTTGACACTAGATCGCTGCACAAGCATAAAAAGACATGAGTATGTAAGTGTGAAAGAAGATGACATATGAAAAATAATATGATTATATATGACGTTTACTTTAAACTAAATAATAAGTATATTGTACGAAATAGTAAGTACTTTATTTTGGTGATTGAGTAAATGAAAAACGTAGATAGAATAAACTGTTACAATTCGCTTAGCTGACTAATGTGGTATGATAATAATCAGGTGCCTTTAGAGCTTTGATATTTATGTGTATTTATAGATAGCGTGTCTAATAAATTACTTTATTTTTAAAGAATGTGTCATCACAAAAAGAAAATACTATGTTATAAAATAATATTCAAAATTATTACGTAACATAATATTTATGCATTTCAAAAGATCATTTTAATTTTTCAGAATTTTTTTTATGAGTATATTGGTTTGAAGCATACTTGTATAGACATTATCATACTCTTTCCTTTTTATTTATTTAATTTTAATTCATTCAGTGTTGCTATCTGTCATTTGAATAGACTTTAACTATCTTCTACCCGGTACTTCGTACGTAGCAACAAATTAAGTTTGGCTGAAACACTAATAAACCCAATAATTAAAGAAATTAACATCAAACCCACACATTTCCTAATTTAGCGCTGATTTGAAATATCACGCAATCTTAGATGCTATTTCAAGAACCTATCAACAGTTTCTGCAAACACCTTTATAAAGGGACAAGTGGAGCGTGATTAGGCACCTCATAAACCGAGATTTAAAGCTTCAGGTTTGGTTCACCCCTAAGCAGATTATATGCCAAAATATGTAACTAAGTATGAGGGTTAAATTTAGCATTGATTTCAGAATAGGTACACAACATACATTGTCTGTACTTGAGATGTATTCGTGTTCTAGGAAATTGAATCAAGCTGTGCTTTGTGAGATTCGATAAATATGTAAATCAATACAGTAGAAATCATCAACTATATGTCATTTGCATACCAGAAGTAAGGCATGGTGTTTCCAAAAAGCTTGAAACGCCTGCAGTATTTGTAAGCGGTTCATAATGAAATGGTGAATGATAATTTTAGTGATTTTGATGTAATAAATGCAAGCAAAACTTGAGAATATAATTCAGTTACCCTTTTTCTCACAACCATATATAGAGAGCCTTATTTCTAAACCTGTGTGAGTCAATGTTTGCTAAATACGAGTATATATATTTCTTCTAGCGAAATCATGAGCAAACGATATTGGTTATTAAGAAAAATCCATAGATTAAGTAAAATGACGAAATTGAATAATATATTTAATAAAACACAGGTTAATCATTATTTATATCATTATTGTAATGCAAAGTATTTTGAAAAAGGAGTTGTTCAAATGAGACTTGCAATTACATCGAATACCTGCGCCATGTTGGAATGGAGTGATTAAAACCATTGCAGTTACTCACGTGGATAATCCTTTGACCATGCCACATATACACCCCAACATAATAATAACTATGACGCAAATGTAAACATATAAATACATAGTTACAGAGAAGTAAAATTATTGCAGTTAAAACTAATATCCGACGCATTGTTTAGTAGCCGTGGTAAAGAGTAAACCGTGGTCGTGTATATTTTATTTCTTACTTTAATAAATAGTGTTTTCATTACTTTGTGAGCGAATGTTCATTCGAGTTTAGTAAAATAAAAATAAATGGAGAAACTCCATTTCAAACAAACTCATAGACCATCATTCTATTATGGTTTGAATACTCTGAAAGGGTTAATTATTCTGATGCGTAGTTATGTTCTGTTTATTCTGAATAGTGTCAGTAGTTAGAAAGCTATCGATTTTGTAATTAGTACCTACTCAATAAACACAATAAAAAAGGTGTTTGTAAATAAAATAATATTGTTGTAAATTAAGGAAAATATTATGTTGAGTTTACAAATAATTACTATCCTGTGAATGACCTTGTTGAATTTGCTTACGCTGAAAATAAAATAATTTTGTTTGATTTGTGTGTTTTCATGAACCTTACTCTGCATCTACCTACTGTACTTACTACATGCAAGCACATCCTGAAATTTTCGCTTTAGTGGTGGTTAAGAACGCAAATTATAAGCACCCCCAAAGTGTTGTTGAATTCATACATAACATATCCTATTCTATCATGGTATCGCTTACCTATTCGTACAACTAGTTAATATCTGAGCAATTCAATAAATTCACTATATCTTATGATAGGTAATAGCTATCTGGAGAGAGTACTATTTTATTCCTGTTAAAATAAACATAGCCAATGTCACTAGAAGAATACCTGGAATACTGCGACGCGGTGAGATGAGGTAAGAATATTTCAAAGCCTTTGATAGAATGCTGCTAATTTTCTATATTTCTGTTATAAATGGTTGTTAGTATTATTACATTGGTTAGTAAGATTGTTAGTATTTTAAAATGGTTACAAGACAAGTTAATATAACAATTTGAAGCACGTTTAATCTTCTGGCACCGGTACAGTTCTCTTCATGGAAGTGACCCTCATAGAGGCATTGGGCTCTGATTTGGCAGTCACTGTCACGTCGCCTGCAGGGAAGAATCTACTGGAGAAGGTAACCTCACCATCACCGCAGAACACTTCAACAGAACTGGCATCGACATAAACTAGTAATTTGGCAGAACGTCCTCTAGGCTTCCATTCAGTTCTGCGTACAGCATCGTCACCTCCTCTGTCGAGAGTTATCGTTGATTCTTTCGCATCATAGCTGATTTTCACTTGAGCCTCTCCAGATGTCAGCAATACTTCAAGATTACTGTTAATTCTAGCTCGCAGTGATATTTCACCAGTTTTGTCCATCAGTTTGATAGGCTGTTGAGTGTTAGCAGCGCCGAAGTATAAAGATCGTCCTTTGGCCTTGTTGAGTTGGCGCAGAGGTTTCTGAAGTAAATTCCCATGCCGGTCTAGGGATAAGGTTCTTGGCAAAGTCATCATCCCGTTAAACCCATCGTCCTGTTCGGGGTAGCCCATATCCCACATGTCCATCCAAGCAATCACAATGCGCTTATTTCCGTCTTCAATGGTTTGAGTTGCATAGAAATCGTGCCCATGATCCAGTTCTCGAAAAGATTGGATGGGTGTAAATTTGTACGTGGTGTAGTCAAAATCTCCAACGATGTACCCAGTTTGATACAGATTCTTGTATTTATCCCCTTCAGATTTGACGCCCTGCGGAGAGAATAGCAAAACAAACCGGCCGTCTAATTCGAAGAAATCGGGACACTCAAACATGTAGCCGAGCGATCCATCTGACTGAGCCAAGACTGAGACTTGTTCCCAATTGTATTTGTCCTCTGATCTGAACAGCAAGATACTTCCGTAAGTTTCATCGATTGAGTGTCCCAACACCATGTAGTATTTGCCTTCGTGTTTCCAAACTTTGGGATCCCTTATGTTTGGTTGAAGCTCCGATGAGATTATAATTGGATTATTTGCGTACTTAGTGACGTTCACTCCATCAGTGCTCGTGGCTAGGGACTGGTGCTGTTCATGATCCGGAGTCTCACCTGGATGGTTCAAATTCGTCGTATAGAACAGATACATCTTGTCATCTTCCACTATAGCGCTTCCGGAAAAGACCCCGTTCTTATCTAATTCCGTATCCGGGTACATGGCGATGGGCAGGTGTTTCCATTGTACCAAGTCCTCGCTTTGGGCGTGGCCCCAATGCGCGTACCCAGGGTCATGGCTGCTCAAGGGGTTGAACTGGTAGAACAGATGGTACTGGTCCTTGAACACGCTGAAGCCGTTTGGGTCGTTCATCCAGCCGTGAGGTGGCGCTAGGTGGTATCTAGGATAGTACCGGGATTTGACATCTTCAGCTCGGCAGAAGGCAAGCAAAAGTACCAAACAGAATGTGCTAGTACTCCCCATGGCTGCTTCCTTTGATTGAGTGGGTGTAACTACGTCGATAGTCCTTCGACTTGCATATTTATAGTTAGCTGTAATCACATGTTTATAATAGGTTATTTGCGAATGAAGTTATCTCGAAAGTTGTATGGGAAACGTGCAGCTCTTGTGTGGTTAAACAATCGCTTTTGTTGAAATTTAATGTAACTTTCCTGTCTTTGAGCGTTTCCTTGAATTCAATATGGTTGCAAATACATTTTGATGACATTTCCAGCTTTTGTTCCATTACAGTAACACACATGCACACTATTCAGCGAATGGAGCTCATTAGCATGCACGTAGCTTATTTGTCATTTAAATCTGCATTTGTTACAAACTGTCAACCTGACATTATGAAATGGAGTTTCAGGGAAAACATACACATGGCGTATATAATATAAGATTCGTTCAGAACTTTTAACAGGGTGCATAGTGCTATTTGTTAGAAAGAACTTTTTTTTTGTATGAGCTTCTTATCAGGGTGTACGTTATTAAGTAATGACATATTTTTTATAAAAAATGTTTTCTTTTTTGACATTCAATAAGTGATTTTATGATCCTTATGTTGAATAAAAAGATTTTCATTTCATTTAATATTGAGGATGGTCTATCGATAAGTTTTCCAGTCGCGCTTTATTAAAATAATTCAGGCTTTATTAATAATGATTCAGGGTAAAATAATACATTTTATGTCGGTAGAACTTAAACATTTCATGTAGCGTACACTAGAAACAGTACAAATATTTTGTGACAATATAAAGAACAAAAACGTATTAGTACATTGTATTGACATAAAATATCTAGGTTCTCGTTGATTACCTGGTTCTAGATTGAATTAATTTAGGTACGAAATGAGCCCTAAAAGTTTTCATCCCCAAAAATAATGAAACCTATAAAATTTATGCTTTAATTAGGCATCCATGTTAGGCATTGTTTTCGAATTGTAATCGAATCAAATACATTCACCTGGTTAATAACAATTTTATTTACAAAACATTCATGTTTAACCTACATTGGCAAAATACTTTGGAATCCCCTATTTGCAAGCTAGCAGGGATTTTCATAGCAATAAATCAGCTGCCTTATTTTTCTTCATATCGTAAGTTTCAACTAAGAGAGTTATTATATAAATTTGTTGTTAATATACATGCATACATATTTTAGAGTTTTTGATTCATGATGATATTGACATATAGGACATTGGTGACAGGTGACTAGCTCATCGCCTTATATATGTATAAATACATACATAAACTTCAGCTTCATTTCCGCTTAAGTAGAGTAAATAGAGATCATGGATATCCATTTTTACTTTTCCTATGAGTTCTTTTGCTTCATTGTATTGCACATAAATAGTACGTACAAAAACAAACACCGCCACTTCTTTCACTAAACGGAGAAGAATGACAACTAGTTGTATTATAGTTACCTCCCAGGTTAGCACGGACTATAAAGTAGGTAAATTTGTGTTCCATAGATGATTAAAAGCAACTAAGAGGCGATTGCTGTTGGCAGATTGCGGAAGCTCATCGCCTTTCATGACCAGGTTTCAAAAGAAATAACAATTTCTATTCTTTAGTATCTGCTTGTCTAAGTAAATAGAATATTAATTAGAATATTATCCTAGTCGGGGGCGTAAAATAATGCTAACTAGCTGACATTCCTCACGGCATTTCGTAGGAGGTGACTAGAGAATTAGATGTAAATGGAATGTAATATAACAATGGGTTAGCAACCTGTAACCAATATTTACGCTAAAACGTGATCAAGGAGATAATACCCTTACCTCGACTTGCCGAAAAAGATAACTAATTAAAATATGTACAAGTGCTTTAATCCCTTTTGGGTGGACTGAACCACGGTAACATGATAACATCACATACTTCACTAGGTCTAGTTGGGGTTGTTATGACATATGGAACATTGGTGACTAGTTGCTAGTTCATCATCTAACAGAATCCATTTATTCCTCCTACATCATGTCATGAAGAACGGCAGCTAGTTAGCATTCTTTTACCGCCGCAGACAGAGCTTCACTAAATTCCCGGAATAAGTAAGTTTCATTAAGTACGCTCTTCCACTATAGATGGCGATGTAACAATTCGGTTTAATGACGTCATACTTTGAGTCCAAAACTTCGAACTCACTAGTCAACTTAACTCTTTTGTGTGACTTGTAAAGGGTGTATTGAGTTTCGGAGTTACTCACAAAGGTGTTCAATGCCTGTTTGGTACGAGCATTGAATTTGTAACGAGTATAAATTGACCGGGAATTGGAAAAGTGTGTTGCTAGCTACGTTATTCGTAGTATGATGAAAATAGGTGAGTTAGGAACTAGTTTTGTTAGGTATTTGTATAAGATATACCTTTGTTAGGGTTAGTACTAGAATAGGTGATTCTAGTATAATAACGATTTATTCATTCGATTTTAAAATGAATTTGAAGAAGGGAAGAAAATTATCGGCGCAGTTGAATTGACAAATTACGATAGATTTCTGGAATTGGGTGCTGGTTTTGATGGAATAAGTCTATCACGAATAAATGAAACTCCATATTGAGTTTCTGTGTTTGAATATCATTTGATCCTCGTAGTTCGCAAATAGATGGTTAGTTTAACATACATACATACACCACTGTTTCACACTTCCTGTCACTTCCTTTCATCGTTTTTGATGTGGGAAGAACCTTGATAAAATGTCTTCTCGGTTACCTAAAGTACTATAATTTTCAACTTACCCTAGTCCCTTAGTCACCTCCTACGTCAACGTGTCGGAAAGAAAAACAGATGTTTAGATTTCTATAAGAACCATACAGGTACGGTACATTTATTAATTTATATTCGTTAAGGGCAACCAATATGGACATATTCTTCTCAAGGCGTTTGTGCGTAACGTGAAGAATAAAGAGCTTGTATGAGAAGGATAATGGGTGAGAGGGAAGAAAAAGAGATTTGTCACGATCGTTCTCATAGTCTCTGCCTATCCTCTTAGGCACGCAGAGGCGTGAATATAGTTATTTATGTATGGGGCACCCAACAAGGACATACCTAACGCAATACAAAACACATATATGTTTTTAATGTATACAAGTAAATGCTGCCTTAATTATAGGCCACCAATGCATACATGATAAATACTGAAAACACCGTTTTTTATTCAATATACAACATTATTCGATAATCAACAATAATCATAAGATGTCATTTTATTCCCAATAAATAAGAGATAAAAGAATATGAATAAACACTAAACATGATTGAAGAGACAGTTCGATCGCTCGAGAGATACAACTTGCCATAACCATTTATCTTTGTAAAGAACTATTATAAGTGTTCTGATATATTACTTCAATATATTGACAAGTGCCCATGTTTATATAGTGAAACGCGGCCTTCGAGTGACCCATACCTAACATGCCTTCGAAATTTCGAAGAAGGACTTCCCCGCTACCATAAAAATGGGAGTGTATATATTATAGTATGCGATTTTATAACACATAATAAGATAGTATTTTTTGCGGAAAACTTGAGTAGATATATCAATAGATATAAAATTTCCACTGGTCATTATTTACATCACTTTAAAATAATTCTTCAAGTTCCGAAACCTTTGTTTCCCTATTACACCTCATTTCAATTACTCGTAAATATTATTATGAACAGAAACATGCTTCTTAATAACTGTATCCAATTTATTTATTCCTAATAACTAATGACAAATTTCATATGAATCATAAACCACCTAATATTCCTAGTATCATTCGGGAGGTAGGCTTTAGACAAAGAGGCTGTATGGGACAAGACACGGCAGTCGTCGTTCCCCACTCTGACCCGCAGGACGTGTCGGGACCTCTCGCTACGTACTTACACGTCACGTAGAAGTTTTAGTATCGGTTATAAAAGTGTATTATTCGGTTAGGCTGTGACGAATTGGTTGTATTGTTTATCTAGTGTAAAGTAATTTATAGGGATGTGTTTTGGGTAGTGATATTTGTTTGGAAAAAAAGGATTGTTGTAAAATTAAATTTAATAATTATAATTACATGAATTGAATAACAATATTTTGTACTCATGAAATTGCAGTGGGTTAAATAATAACTATAAATATCTGCGTAAAATAAATTTATATAAACAATAATATAAATGTTTCTAAATAAGCCAATTTAAGTTTAAAAGTAGTGTATTATGTGCAAAATATATCAAATATAATGTTTTAAAATGTGGATGTTACTGTTTAGGTAAAAAGTGAATTATTTTTGATGTGTAGAGTCAATGTATCGAATATAACGTACTTAAAAGTGATGTGTCAGTCATAAGGATATATTATTTAAGTTTGAGTAAGTATTATCTAACTGTAATAAATTATTTAATTAAATGCTAATGAAAATAACATATAACAACTGTATTATGATACATTTGGGTACCGAATTTACTTTTTTTGTATCGCTACCTGAAGAAAATATTTTTTAAATTGTTAAAAAATTAAATAAACGATTTATTTATTATTCATATACGTATCGTATATTAACTAGCTACAGTTCTTTCCGACATCTCGTAGAACGTTACTAAAGGACTACGGGTCAACAAAATCTATTGTGGAATACGAGATAGGATAACAACCTATCGCCAATGTCATATAACATCACAACCCCAATATTCATGATAAAAAGTGACCTAGGTAATATTATAGTCTCTCCAAGGTTCTGTCCACCCCAAAAAGTTTCAAAATACGGGAATGTATAATTAAGATATCCCTTCTGTCTATATCCCTTTCATCTCTGAAATTGCAGAATTCATTGGAGCCATAGCAAAGCCAATTTCCATCAATAATTCAATACACGCGCACATCTGCTTATTAAACATACAAATCAAAGACAGGCTCCCTCCCTTTGTTTTGGTCTACAAAGTGTGTATGAGGAGGTGTATGAGTGTCAATGCAGCGAAATTGATTTGTTAGGTTTGTCAGATGGGGCTCCGTGGTCTCAGTCTACCCCTCTACAGGGAAACGCGCGTGATGTGTATGTATAATATTTTTGAGAGGCTTATGATTTCTAACCCGTGACCAAAGCCATAGCTACATGGCCAAAACCTTGAGTAACAAAGGTAATACAATATTTTTAAAATATACTGCGCGATAAGTTTTGACGACCTCTGTGGCGCGACCGGTTAGACACCCGAACGCTAATCGTGAGGTCCCGGGTTCGATTCCCGGTGGAGGCAGAGTTAGGAACTCCGCTTTTCTTCTGCTTTCCAGTGTGGTCGTTGATTATATATGCTATATATGTATTTACCTATATATGATATGTATATATTTCTTAAATATACGAGTACGTTGACTACTACCCTTAACTCAAGTCTTAGATGTACTTAGCAAGGGGCTAGTTCAATTGGCGTAATAATGTCCTAAAATATTATTATTATTATAAGTCCCATTTTATTTTAACGAAATGTGTATATATTAATTGAATTCAGAGTCAGGACGTCCATAAATTCTAATCGTAAAGTACTGTATTGAATTCCCTGTGAAGGTAGAGTGGAGCAAAACTATTTTCTTCCACTATTCAAGCTAGCCGTTATAGGAAGTAATATTCACTTTACGACCTATGTCATTTCAGAGTTCGTCAGAAGTTCACGTGTCTGTAGAAATATGTTCCTGAAGTTTATGTGTGTGGTGGCAAATATACACTTCACGTATAATTTTCTATTCAGAGATAGGCAGAGATCAGGCAATCTTGATAAATTACTTTCGTTTTTACGACATTGATACAATAAATCTGTGCATATATCACCGTTCTTAAGGATTTATAGCACGATCCCAAAATTCTATATAATTACATAAATTATTCCTATTCTGTCCCATAACTAACTACCATAAAGTTAAGCCCCTGATTACCCCACAAGAGGTAATAGTAGTGAATATGTAAATCTTATATAACGTAACCCGTTACATTTAAAACAATGTAAACTTTTAGTTTGTCTGAATCAAATATGAATAATCAATTATTGTATATTGACAGATTATAAATTACCAGATATGAAATTAGAATATAATATGTTAGTCTTCTTGGGTATAAGGGTTGTCATTTATATTTCTTTTTTATTTTATATTATATTCTACCAATATAGTGAAATACAAATCCTTAGAACGCAATAAAAATATCTTCCTTTTACCGAAATATCTTTGCCTTAGGGAATGTTCGATAAAACACAATAACAATACGATCATATTATGATAGGGTAAGTAACAAGAATACGTAATAGATACAGAGGAAAAACTAACAAAATTCACCTATTTACATACAAACAAATATATACATATGCACACATTTAATTACTTTCAGGGTGGACTTTTTGGTTACTTTTAGCATTAGTGATTACTCTAGTGATACTAATTAAAATGAAAATGGAACATTGAAACACTCCCAATAGATACCATCTACATATGACATGGTGAAAAGTAAGGAAATGCTACCATTGTTATACTAAAATAGCGTGATGTTAGAAATACCTATTACCCAAGCGTGTAAGCAGAGTTGATGTCAAAAAAGCGAATGTGATTTACTAGGATAAAAATTGGGAATCACTGATCTCTACCTAACCTTCTTTGTAGGACTGATGTGAATGTATGTACTATGATAAGCTTTGTAAAGCAAAGCAATACAAAAGTTGCATGAGTACTCACGTACTTTTTTTTACTTAGTTGCTATACGACTACTAAGGTAACACGTTCGTTAATTCTTTTGATATGCAACAAATACGTTCACGACCATTAACCCTTGCGGGATAGTTAAAGGTTCAGGTTTTCATCTCGGCAATTGCGAAGGTAGTAATTCTATGGCCACCTCGAACTCATGTGTTGACCAGATAGTCACAACTCAATTTGACAGGTGGTAAGCCATGTCGACATTTACAAGCACTAACTATTACCTGTTTGGGAAACACGTAGGTTTCCTGACGATGTTTTTCCTCACTTTATTATATATAGAATTTCTTAAAAGTATTTTTATTACGAATCTGTATATAGAAATTAATTAAACTTCATTTCCATTGGTCAAAGTCACAAAAAAAAAAAGTTGGTACAAAGTCAAGCCCCAAACAACTGATCTACGTTGAATTAAACGTCATCGTCGTACGTCGTTTGGTATAGTAAGAGAGGTTATAGTCCACGCTGGGCTTGAGATATTTAGTAGGTACTGAAAATTCACGTTTCACTGCGTAACATAACATAAACCAACCTGACGGGGAGTAAATTGAGCGTCACGCTCTGATACTGACTTTATACATACATAATATATGACACATAGACGAAATCATTATTATATGACCATCCGAACGGTCACCCATCCATTAACCGAGCAAGCCCAGTGATGCTTAACAACAGTGATCGAACA
The DNA here is from genome assembly GCA_030578115.1 of Leucoptera coffeella. Taxonomy (NCBI): domain Eukaryota; kingdom Metazoa; phylum Arthropoda; class Insecta; order Lepidoptera; family Lyonetiidae; genus Leucoptera; species Leucoptera coffeella. Next base: position 42,945 of record JAMBLF010001164.1, on the reverse strand, counting down.
GTTTCAGTTACCTTCAATGTAAACAACAATAAAAGCAACTTTTATTTGTACTGGCGGGGAATGTACAACTCACGTTTAAAGTTACACTGTCACGTTCTGAATTAATGCTGGCTTTTATAGAAATTGCTACGGTGAACAGGAAGGGAGAAGTTATAAATTAAATTGTAAGGGTGTACGTGTAGGATGCGACTAAGGGACAAGGAGGAAATATCATAATAGTGAATGGAGATCGCGATATAACATCATTTCTGCTTTCAAAGGGATTGCAGAACGTGATCGCAAACACATACTTCAAATAGCTTAAACGAGCATAGATTTATAGAGATAAGATATTTTGTTGGCTTCATTGAACATAACTCATACATACATATACATTCTCGTCCTTTAATCCCTTTCAGGATGAACAGAACTTCGTAAACACGATATCTCCTAGATTACTTTTTAGCATGCATATAAATTCGATGGGGAATGTCAATGCATAATTTGCGATGCCATAATGGAACATTGGTGACAGGTTTATAGCCCAGCTGCACAGCTCTTAGTCACCTCCTACGACATGCCGGGAAGAACGGCAGCTAGTTAGAATTCTTTTTACGTACCATAGTAGGACGGGACAAAATAACATAACTGACTTTTCTGTTATGGCATGTTAACAACAAGTTGTTACCCTATCTATAACCTAATCGATTTTACATAGGTTTACTCTTGTCTCTTAATTACATGCGATTATATACTGGGAAACAAGACAGATAGTTAGTATTTTATTTAAAACCTAGACTACTACAAGAATAACTAGTAGTACATATATTCATTATACTTCCTTGTCCACAGATACCAAAAAATGGATCAGCCCAACTCAACGACGTTCGAAGAATACAACATCTCCTCGTTTGGAAACCAAACAGCCAGTCTGATCTCCGACCACCCATCTTCTCCTGGACAGGCAGCCCACGAATGGAGATACATCATCCCCCCATACTTCTTCATCTTTGTCCTCTCTATATTGGGGAACATATTCGTGATAACATTGTCTACGAAGAAGATTAGGTATTACATGAAATCGGAGCAGCGGTATACGGGGCTCATTGTCACGCATATTTACTTGCGCAACTTGGTAAGTTCTATCTGTTTTATATAATACTAGCCTGTGTTAATTTGCAACGTAAATATAATGATACCAGGGTTGCAAAAGCCTTAAGGTTTAATTATATACACATAACGCCTGATTCCCTGTAGACGGGTAGGCAGAGATCACGGATCTCCATCTGCCGCGATCTTAACAAACCACTTTTGCTTTATTGACACTCATACAGACTCGGCCGTTATAGGTACTTCTAACGTCACCCTTTTTCAATATAGCGTCAATCTGACTGTCGTATGGCCGGCCCCTACGTAACTACTCTTCCACTTCATACTTCTACTATCATTCCATATAACATGTCCAAACCATCGAAGCCTGCCCTTTTCAATCTTAGTCGTAGTGACTAATGTATCTTCTTTTAAACAGCAATCGTCCCTTATCACACTATTTTTAATGTGTTGTTGTTAGACATTCAATCTCATTTCTAATTTGTGTTAGAAATGAGATTGAATGCCAATTATTCTCAGTGACCTCATTTCGACGGCATTGATTCTACTTTCATGTTTCTTTCTAATATTTCATTTTGTTTTCACGCGGTTTAATTATTGGGGTAAATCTATCACAATTGTGAAATAAACAAAGCCCTTACTGCAGTAATGCAAAAGGTTCAGTTCACATCAAAAGGAACTAAAGGCCATAAAGTATAAATGTCAATAACGAAGCCAGGAAGGTTTTATGACAAAGGTTTCAATCTATTTACATCCCAGATAAGCTGTAGTGATAGTGTAGGGAATGTATGCAGTCCTAATCGAAAAGGATCTGTTTTTTACGGAGGCAACTCGCGTGGGCCGCCTCCCCACGCACAAGTTTTGGGCCGGATATTAAGGTTTGACAGCGGCGACGTTTATTACAACCCCTTGCCAATAAACGCGGATGTAGGGCAATTGGGACAATGGGTCGGAGGTCGAAGGTTACAGGTTCGATTCCCACTGCGGCATCGCAGGAACAAAAGTAAAAGAACTAAAAATATATACATCTCTTATATTATTATTTACTAGAATTATTTATACGTCAATTTTCCCTAATATTATTACTTAATGTCTGTGATTATAAAGGTCTACATTAAGTACTTTGTATTTGTTCTCAGCACTTAGACACTTCTAAAGTTTAAAGTTACTTAAAATAGCGAATTTATCTGAATATTAACATTAAGAACTTGCTAACTGAACCCTGCAGATACTAATTAGGCTATTCAACAATTAATAAAAACCTTTCAGGCCATCAAAGGCTCATTTAAGCTAAATTCCCTTTTGAGCATAAACACAAATAGCGAATCCAAAGTTGGAGATCGCTCTCAGCCCTAACAATATTTGCTAAGGACGCCAGACCAATTTGTAAGGTTGTCTCTCGAATATCTTAAAACAATATCAGATAAAAAGAACCAAGAGAAAGATCGAAAGGCTTACGAAAGATTTGCTTTAATCTTTTATTAAAATCAGCTGGGAGCGCATTACGCGGGCTGCCTTCGCAAAGTTTTGCTACACCGTCTCTCATACTGGATTAGTAATATTCATGTAGGTATTGTATATCACACATTCAACGTAAGAAGCCGAGTAGCAATTATACAAATCAAATTGGACACATTGTTTGTGAAGAACAGAAGAGCATGTATGAGACAGTTAATGTGAGTGCTTGAAACAAGAGAAATTTGTTTGGATCGTTAAAGGTAGCGATAAATAGTATCTGCTTATCTTGCTAGGAACGTATAGGCGTGATTATAAGTATGTATATACCACTAATAAGGCCAGTATAAATCGATGTACAGTCAATGCTAAAATTCCAGTCCCAGTAACTTTTTATAAGGTTCACGTTTATGAGAACAAAAGACTATATTTTTAATTTTGAAGCACACGAACGTATAGTGGCCATGACAATGCATAGTGGCGCCAGTTTTATAATGTAAAATATTGTCTTTTGTTCTTATAAACTAAAACCTTATAAAAAGTTAGTTACTGGGACTGCACTTTTAGCGCTTACTGTACACCGTACTAATAGCATCCCTTGCGGGTAGTTGGAAGTTCCGCTCGCGCGTACGAGAGTACGTTATTAATGGTCACGTCGAATCCACTTTCAACTAGGTAGTTAGAGTACCCGCCACATAAGGTGGCAGTTGGAGGCGTCGCCACAGTCGCGTAATCCAGTGTTGCCAGTAAACACGCCAAAACTAGCACTCACTGTGCCATACGGCTCGATACATTATATTGAGGTTTCATTTGTAACGATCTTTGGTTGCAGAGCTATAAACTCAAATAAAACAAATTAATATACCAAAGTCAAAAGTCAAAATATTTTTATTCAAAATAGGCCCTATCATAAGCTCTCTTTGAAAGTTATTTTATGATCTAAGTACAAATTAAAAAAACTATATATTGACAAAAGGAATATATATGAGTGAAGTGGAAGGGCGTAGGGGCCGGCCTAATAAGACATATATGTAACAGTCAGATAGACGCTATATTGAAAAAAGGTGACGTTAGGAGTACCTATAACCGCCGAGAGTGTATTAGAGAATGTATGAATGTCAATGAAGCGAAAGTGGTCTGTCAGGATCGGGACAAATGGGGATCCGTGATCTCTGCCTACCCCTCTACAGGGAATCAGGCGTGATGTGTATGTATGTATGTAAAAAAACTATTTCAAACATGGCACTGAGCATTGTCTTTACATATTTTTACCGAGGTTAGTTCACTAACCATTTCGGCTGCTCAAGATGCCACGTCATGAAGACCACGACCGCTCTGATAAGAGCGTAACGATTGAGAAGAAGAAGTTCAGCGGAGACCCTTGGAGAAGAACTAACAAGAAACTCCAGAAATCAATTTATTATAATCACCCTTAACAAACATAAAAATTACAAAGAGTGGGCAAAAAACACAACGCTGGTAATACTAAATTTACCTTTCATACAAAATAACACGCAATGGCGGAAACGTCAAATTTAGTTCCAAGTTTGGCTACTGCCACCTTATGTGGCGGGTACTCTAGCACACAAATTAACAATTGTTCTCTTAGCCGCGTACAGGCACTCACTATTAGCTGTTAAGCATTGACTATTTACAAAGATTGAGTAGATTTCCTAACCATGTATTCTCTTAATATAAATGGGGCGTATTTTGCAAATATTTAAATGTACATATAAATTATAGGTAAAAATCTTTCAGGTTTACTTGTATTTTATAAATGAATTAACATTGTGTATTTCCTTCCTTTAACCATATACTTTGTAGTTGGTAGTAAACAAGTCTTCTGTTGACAGTTAATTATCTTTATGAATTATTAGGATGGAATAATTATCTCGAATTCCTATGTAATTAACTTCATAATTAATAACTGTACAGAATTTTCGATGTCAATGGAGTGGAGGAACTTCAAAGAATAGTTAATGAATATATTCTGATTAGACTCCTAAATAACAGGCTTGGATTTGGGGCTCTACTCAACTCCCGTTTGTTATAACACGAGTACTAAATAGACCAAGTACTTCCGGTTTCGTTATTAACACTCATTATAATCAATGCTGTTATCCCCTTCGGCGTAGACACAGACACCGCCACTGTGTTAACCAAGAACTTAGCATGGCGAAAGTTTTTGACCACTTAAACCTCTATTTTAACTAACGCAATTTTGGCTGTTTTGGTTCATAGACGCCTGTGACGCAGTGGGTAAGTGGGTAATCGTGGGTAGGCTCGAATCCAGCTCTAGCATGTACCAATAAATTAAATTTAATATGTGTTTTTTCATATACGTACATAATTTACAGTCGCTAACGGTGAGGGAAAACATAGTGAGGACACCTGCCTATCCTTCGGAATTGGTAATAGTCAGTGCATATACGGCGATACGATTTACTAAGAATCACGTTGGGAGCTATCTATTAGTGAAATGTGGGCTTCGGGTGACCCCATACCTAGAAATTTCGGAGATGGGAACTCAAGCCTATGAGTGCCTCGCCATAATAAAAAGGTTGAATATACACAAGTCAAGAAGCGTATGTATTAATTTTGGCGACATCTAAAATATTTTTCGAAATGTCAGAACCTAACTATTTCGTTATTATATTCTAATGTTTTCATTACCATCTACAAATATGCTAAAGAGCCCTCTTTATACCCCTTTCAAACTTATGCACGTGACTATATGAATGTATAATGTATTGTTGCTTTGCAGGCAGTCTCGGATTTGCTCCTCGGCGTGTTTTGCATACCTTTCACAATAGTCGGGCAAATATTCCGGAGATTTCTCTTCGGATCCCTAATGTGCAAACTTCTACCCTATATTCAAGGTAAGTAATCTTTTATAAAAATACCCTCAAACAATCGACTACCTCTTACAAGATAATGGTCGTGTAGTGTATGTATGTATAATAATAATAACTATATCATTTATTGCCGTATGTGCTACATAGGTAGATATTACCTTTTTTTTCTACAGCACAGCACATTAACCAAATGGCATGTAATATAAAAAGTATTTTTTATATTTTGATTGACCATGTGATGAAAGTAGAAGATAGTACATACATACATAATATTATATGAGAAACAAGCAATAAGATTGATAGGCAAGTCAGAGCCTACAAAATACGATCGACTCAACATTTGTCACGTTTTGGCTATTGGTGAAACGAGGGCTTTGATTGGACAAAATCATTTTTAGATATAGTCAACAGTACCCAGTCTATTTAGATATAACTTCTTCGTCTTACAGCTTTGATAATATGGTTTAAGTATTTAATGTTTGGCTTATGTATTTTAATGTGAGTAACGAACAAACATCAACCAATTTTACTAATCGTATCGAACCTATGTCCTCAACACCAAATTAATGTGACGAAGAATTCTTTGGAGCCTATTAACCTGCCCACCTTCCGAGGCTTACAGATGTGAATATATGTATGAGTTACTTGATGGTTTCATTACACAGCTCGTATAACTTTGACGAATAGCTTAAGAGGCGTGAAAACTAATTTCGTTTGTCACCGAGATAGTCCTTCAACTATTCAATTCCAACTCCTATATACTACGTAAATAAAACGTAAGTAAAAATTAACAGTACTGTGCTAGTCCGGGACTTAAATATAATGCAGAAAAGCTGCCTTTCTATTCAATTATGTAGCATACAATAATAGGTCTAGAAATAAATGCCATTACCAAATTGCCAAATATTCACTAGTACCATATATAAATAATAGCTGACGATATAAGTACCTATAACCTGCAAGTGTGTATGAAGCGAAAGTGGTTTATCAGGAGAGATACAAATGGAGATACGTGATCTCTGCCTGCCTCTCTGTAGGGAAATAAATATGAATGCCATCAGCACGTAATCAAAACACGATCTCATCGTTCATCTAAATAGCAATCGGGAAGGTATTGGCATTGTTCTAGCACGCTGATTGCTTGTTACCTAATAGGATACATAGAAATCTAGTCCTTTTGCCACATAGCATATCTGATCGAGGCTTTATTAGCTTTTTATATAGATGCCAGCAGCGCTCAGTACTTGTAATTATTAATACATATTCCATTTCTCTGTAATCTTTTTATTTTATCAACATGATAATTAATTTTCATATTGTTCCGTACTAATATTGGACGACAAATAATGCTAACATAATGATAATATGCAATCCGTGCCAGCATGTACTAGGAGGCGAATAAAGAACCAGGGGTAAATAGAATATTCTGGGCGATGGGCGAACCAGTCACTTATGTTCCATATGACACACAACCCCAAAATTCAAGCTTAAAAGTGGCCTAAGAAATCTATATTATGACAAACAAAAATTATTTTCCTATTAACGTACCTGTTAAGCCGGGACTACGTTTCTTTAACCAGCTCCTTTATTCCAGCAATATCGGTATCAGTGGACGTGTGGACTCTCGTGGCCATCTCCATAGAGCGGTACTACGCCATCAGGGACCCCCTCAACACCAAGACTTGGCAGACCAGGAGCCATGCTGACAAGGTCATTGTCACCATCTGGGTGATTTCCCTGGTCTTCAACTTCCCCATACTGTATGCGTCTACTCTGCAGAAGATGAAGGGCGGTGGTGAGTAAAGTTCTACGTATTAATTAAGTTATACTCGTATACTTAAAAGGCAAGCTGTTCTATACATAGTTATATGTATATAGTTATTGCAATATGTCAATAATGAATAATAATAAAGCATTTATCTACAGCCATAAAAACATACACAATACAAAAACTTTACAAATCAAACTTACAAACTAGGGGGTATAGCTTGTGCATGTTATTGTCGTAACAAAAAAAGGTTCCATCTCAGCTGGATATTATGTTAGAACCAACAAGAGGGCAAAATTAAGAATAAGAGCTTAATAAATATACATGAATGATTAACTATAAATACATTATTGTTAAATAAATTATTGTTAATTAATAATTCTCGACATTAGTGCTAAAGAGATGTTGTTAATGAAATATATACGTACCTACAAACGGAATAATTTTAATAAGATTTTAAGTTTAGGCTTAGAAGATAGTTATTTTTCTGTTCTGTTTGATTTGAGATGTTAATTGGTGACAACTTGCTGTCCAATTATCCAACACCTTACTTATCCCTAGAACCTTAGTTCTGCCCTACCATATGTCAGTAAGAAAGTCACGTAATTGTTTGTACCTTTAAGACCCAATTACTATGACCCATTCTTTGTTTATAAAACATATACTTAGTCAGGTTTTACGACTTAAGCCTACTGTCTCAGATCAGTAGCAGATCTGTCGATTCCCTTAACGAGGCATAAAGAGCAGCGAAGTATACCCGAGCTGAAGATAAATACGAGAATAATGTGAATAAAAGCTTTCAGATCAGAGCTTCATACCATATTTGCCAGACTAGAACTTTTATTTATGAAACCAGAGGAAGTTTGTTTCAATTTGCCTTTAAAGCAGACTTTTTATACAAAAGGCAGTTGTTTGTACTATACTTTCTATCATTATCGCAAGCCTTTGTAGGGTAGTCAGAGATATCTGGTGTCTTTCATCTAGTATTAGAGGATATAGCCGTACTCCTAATAATCAGCATAGACAATTAGGGCTATTATGGAGTTAATGGTAATAAATGTGTATTGTAATACCAAAACCTTTACAAATAGGCTTGAATTGAATTCATTGGCCGATGGAGTAGCAACTTGTCATCATGATATTCACAACCCCCATATTTATGCCTAATTTTACATCATCTATGTGAAATCTAGAGGATTACATCTCCATGGTTTCCACCAACATCGAAAGGGATTAAAGGGACGTGAATGTACATGTATTTACCTTTACACAATTGAGGCTATATGTGTCGCGATCACATTAGACATTAAAAAATAGGGACTGTGTCTCAAGTATATATAGTATATGCAACGGAAATAAATATTTAGAGCTGAGAATTGACTTACATGATATTTGCTCCTATTTTATTGCGGGGGATAACTTGGGATAGTAAAGGTTCAATCTAAACTGACAGAACTCCTGAGAATCTTGTTTGAAATTCACTCCTACCCTCTTCTTTCCCTAGATGTTATTTTAGCCTCATAGGGTAGAGAAAAAATATTTATATATTTTATGTATAAATTAAATAAATAAGGAAATCGCTTCTATAGAATAAATTAAATAAGTATAAATACAAACAATTGGAACATACAAAACAACAAAGCAGACATGATAAAAACTTGTTTTTATAGTGCAGTCGTTAGGACCTTTAGATTAGTATTCAAGGCATAATAAATAGCCTTTCACGAACTAAACTAAATACGGAGTCAGACGTTTAAAATTCTGAATTGCACTAAAATAATACAGTTTCCCAACTAGTGTTGTAAAGAACTCGAGTCTTTGAGTCCTAAATTTAGAGCTCGACTCTGCATTACACGACTCGACTCATAACAATAAGACTCTTAAGAATAAAGAACTCAAGTCTATATGAGCTCTTGAAACGCGAGACTCGAGACTCGAGTCTTCTTTAGCGCTCGAGTCCTTTTTACGCGCCGAGTCGCGCTCGAGTTCTTTTCCGCTTTGAGTCATTCTTTTTAACACTGAAACAATTTCCAAATTGGACCAGTAATTCCTGAGATTAGCGCGTTCTACCAAACAGATAAACCTCTTCAGCTTTATTATATAAGTATAGACATTTATTCTAAATAAATCACTGTCAGCATTTCGAAGACCAGTTTGAAGAAGACTCGAGCTCTTTTAAGACTCGAGCTCTTTTAAGACTCAAGCTCTTTATAAGACTCGAGTCACTCGAGTTCTATTAAGGTTTCGAGTTCAATAATGGCGCTCGAGTCTTCATGATAGGGACTCAGACTCGGCTCAACTCAAGACTCCGAGTTCAGTTAGTTCACTGAGTCTTAGAAAAATTGAGTCGAGTCTATCGAATAAGACTAAAAGACTCGAGTTCTTTACAACACTAGTTCCAACCTAAACCTTTGGTATGCATTCTCACATAATTTAGGGGTACATTTCAGTTATTTTAGTGCGCATTTTTTTATAAATATATAATAAGTGTGTTTGAATCTATAGGACTATTTTAACAATATAATTTTTACAAGAAATAAAAAATTATATTTACAATCTTAAAACTAATTAAAAATAATTAAATATAAAAATTATTATTACGCCCATTTAATTCCCTCACCGCAATTATTTTAATTTTTTGAATTACACGCAACTACCACATATTTGATATAAGTGAAATAATTCATATATGAACGTGAGAATATATTCACGTACCTTAATACCTTTCGGGATGGACAGTACTACAGAGGGAATAAAATCTCCATATTCACTTAAGCATAAATTTTGAGGTGATGTTTTATAAGAAACATTGGCCTAAGGTCGTCATCACTCAATAGATTCAATTTACCCCTAGTCATTTAAACGCCTCCTTCGACATGCCAAGAACAACGGCAGCTAGTTAGCGTTCTTTTACGCCCCAGACTAGTAAAATATATCTACCTTTATGTACCAAATTGCTCTCTCCATCTTAACGTATGCAAACTGTCTACTGCGGTTTCACACACGTACTTACACTAGAATTACGACTGATGAGTTTTATACAAAGTAACACTTGAATTAGATTGTTTGGGGTTACTTTGAAAAGGTTTTATCAAGCTAAGTTGCCTCTTTGAACAATTACGTACATGCGGTATATAGACTACTAGTATATTAAAAGTTTGGATACATACACACACATCACGCCTGATTCCCTGTAGAGGGATAGGCAGAGGATCACGGATCCCCATTTGTCCCGATTCTGACAGACCACTTTCACTTCATTGTCACTCATACATCTTCTAATACACACTACTCCTCACTACTAGTAATAAGATCTCTGCTTACACTCTATAGGGAAACGGGTGTGATGTGTATGTATGTATGTACTTTACTTATGTGTAAAAGAAACATGAGCAATAAAAAGCAATATAAACAAACTATAGTGTACAGTGATTTCAGTGAAAAACAGAAGAGTATGTATGATAAGGGTGTGAGTGAAGCAAGAGAGAATTGTCAGGATCGTTCCAGGTGGCAATCGATAGTCTCTGCCTATCCCATTAGGGACGTAGAGGCGTGAATATATGTATGTTTGTGGCATGATAGTCTGGGACGCTAAAACAATGATAATTATCTACCCTTCTTCCCTGTATGCCATAGGACTAAGACTAAGACTAAGTTGTGTAAACGACTAAGGGACTAGGGATAAATACAATCAATGTTGAATATAATATAAAAATAATCTCTGCCTACTCCTCTACAGGAAATCAGGCGTGATGTGTGTGTATATATATATATATATAAATGTCATCACAGCCCTATATGAATGCTACAAGTGACCAAAGAGTTTTTACAGCACCGAAACTCTGTCCAAAGAAAGGGATTAAAGGGCGTGAAAGTATATGTATGTATTCCACACGCTCTCGTTACTAGCTACAATCGAGAGCGAACAAAGGGCAAAATCTTTTCCTACGATCTTTGTTATGGTCATTGTTAAAATAAACATTCACGACCCTATCCCTTGCGGGGTCCCCATTTCCACAATCGTGAATCAGTTCATTGTAAGGCACATTGAACCCACTTTGTACTAGATAGTCAAAACCTTTCGTGATAGTATAGTTACATACACACGCTTCACGACTTGTGTATACATACTTTATTTATTGCAAAGTTGTCGAAAGGTTGAGTGCCAATCTACGAAATTTCGTGGCATGTTGGGTATGAGCCACTCAAAGCTCGCGTTTCACTAGAAAGGCAGCATCCAACATGATCGGTATTACATAGGCTACTGGCTAGTATCTATCCCAAGGGATAGGCAGATTTCCTCACGATTTTTCAGCCATTGTTAGCGACTCTAGATTAAATATGTACGTCAATTAATAACACAGTTTTAAATTTAATTCATTCATGGTACATGCTGGATTCAAACGTAGGATCTCTGATAAAAAGCCAGAGGTCTTGCCCACTAGGGTGTAGCCCTTATTCATAAATATATATGCATATGTTTCATACACGTTCCGCCTTATTCCATGTAAAGTAAACCGAGTCATAGCAGAGCCGTATTCTTTCAACTTTAACCGCGGCTTATATTTAAAGTCAAAGGAGGTTTCTTGGAAAAACCGAGCTTGTTAACAAGTTTTATTTTCATTAAGAGTATCTCATCTCTCGTTCAGAAGGGGGTAATTGAGAATCTCGAAAAAGCGCGGTTTTGTTCATCGCTGGAGTGGCTCAAGTAATAAACAGTTTTGATTGGTTTTAATACCTCGCCTTTTATTTGTGGAAAAACTCAGTTGTGGCTTCTTAATTAAGCGCCTGTCAAACGATGAGAATCAATGAACTTTCTTCTTAAATAAATCTCCAAGGGAGTTAGTTATCTTTTTGTTCAGTCAACACGTAAGGGTCTAGTCTAGTCTGGGCAAATGGAATGAACTAGCTGCCTTTCTTCCCGGTTTGTTCTTAGGGTTACCAATCTGCCAATGATGCTACGAGAGGGAATCACAATCCATAGAACAATGTTAAGGTGACCTAAGTGACATCGTGTCGTCAAGGGCCTATCTACCATGAAAAGGTATAATAAATATGTATTGGTTACAGGTGTGAAGTGCAGGGAAGTGTGGACTTCACTCTACCTGGAGCGATCGTTCAACCTAACTTTGGACGGCGTGCTTCTGTTCATCCCCTTGGCAGTTATGTCGTACGCATACACCTGTATGGCGTTGACATTGATGGGAGAAGAAATGAGAAACAATTCTCCCTGTGGTAAGTAGAAGTTTATTTGGAAGTAGACAGTGAAGTAACTTACATTCTGTCATTATAAAAGGTGGCAGGTAGTTTAGTGTTATTTAGTCACATTGAGCACGAACTATCTGGTCAACACGTGGGTTCGAGGTAGCCAAAGAATTACTACCTCCGCGATTGCGGAGATGGATACCTGAACCTCTAACTACGCCGCATGGGTTAATGGTCGTGAACGCTTTTATCTTTTTTGATATTTCGGCCGCATTTAAAAACATTTATTACACAGTAAGTGATGTTGTAGACGAGTCGAGTCCAAAATACCACTTGCTCGGTATTTTAATACTCTTAGTTATAAATAAGGCAACTGATTAGATAGTCTGAGTCCCAAGCACACGACATTAGAAGAATATGAGGGTTTCACTACGTGAGTTAATTTATAAAGGTCGCATTTAAAGTGCCTCATTATAGTTCCCACCCTGTCTGGGACACATGCTTAATGGCTGCACCTAATGACTTTAACAAACCACGGCTTGATGCTAGTTCTGGACTACTGTGCTTATCTAGGATTCGAATGGTGTGCAAATGCCATATAGTATGAATCCTACTTCGTGAAGTAAAATGGATATGACATAAGTACCTAATTCATAGCTATTCAGAGGGGGAATGCTATCAGTGTCTTGGGAACCCTACCACCCTCTGACAGCGATGATTATAAAGATATTTTCTATGTAATTTAATTTTTATTTCTACTTTGGGTTTATAGTTTTAATTCCTTGTTGTATTGTATATAATAAAACATTAAAGTGTTTATCAAGTACCTAATTTAATTTTTATTCCTCAGGTAAGAAACATAGCAGAAAATTAAGTAGAAAGAAGAAGAACTTCGTGACTAGTAATGTGAGTACGATTATTACTAATTACTTATTCAAATACATTTATGAAATAAAGATAATAATATTTTTATGATACTATTACTTCAATTGGAATGTCCGCTTGATAAATTGAATAAATACTTATGGTAGTAATGAAATATATAATACTTATCATGGATATACATATAAATACGAATAGTATTTATTAATGTTATTTGTTAGTTTTGCTCTGAAACTTTGTCTCTACCGAGAATCGATGTTTAGTTTTCTAGTGATTAACCGTTCGTGTTACGGAGGTTTATTCCATACGTCTATGCTTAAATTCTTACCCTAACACCGATTTCCCTAAAAATATAAACACACAAGCACGTTTTGTATAAATAAGCCTTAGCTATAATAAGTAATTCCTAAGAACCGTCACACTAAGCCTCTTGTAAGAAAGATGAAAGATTTCAGATACATTTGGGATTTAGGCTATATCCTTTAATTTTGCGATTCCTACGAAGGTAGGCCTTTCTAAGAATGCAAGCTGGCCCATTTCAGTATTTTATCTCATGCTAACTTGGTCATAAATAGAATCCTGAAGCTACCTACCCGGCATACTAAAAGGATAAAACTAAAGGATTAGGGTTAAATTGAATTTATTAGATTTGTTGATCATTGCTACAGATGTAGTTTATCTATATAAATTTCCATATATTTAAGAATAGAATAACTTAATTACGCACATATTATGTACATACACACCACGCCTGATTCCCTGTAAAGGGGTAGGCAGAGATAACGGATCCCTATTTGTTCCGATCTTGACAGACCACTTTCGCTTCATTGTCACTCATACTCATACCTCCTCATACACACTCGGCGGTTATAAGTACTTATAACTGCATCCTTTTGCAATATGGTATCTATCTGACTGTTATGTGTCTTCTTGGACATGCATGCATACATAGACGTAGTTAATTGCGTCTATGTATGTATGCATAACTTAATATCAGGCTTTCCCAAATGAACTAAGTTACATTAGTTTCCTAGTAATCATATTTCTTGATTCCCAAGAGGTACTAGGAAGCGGCTATTAGTTTGTCAGGTTCAAATCTAATTACAGTATTACATACCTCAGGTTTTTCTATCTCTGTTGGAGCGGACATATCAATTAATCAATCAGCCTATGTCAGTCCACTGCTGGACGTAGGCCTCCCCAAGAGTATGCCACAAAACACGATCACTCGTGGCCCTCATCCAACCACTACCAGCGGACATAACGTAGATCATATAAATGTTTCGTCGATTGGTCGAAATGTGCATAGGGTTAGAACAAAAATAAGCTATTTCGATTCCCGATGGAAAGTTTCAAAACGAAATGTTATTAGAAAAAACCTTTCTGGATTTGTCGTAAATCATTTCAAGTAATAACATTTTGTTAGGAATAATACTATTTGGAGCTTTATTGCAATAACTTAAAAATAATAGCCCTTTCTTTTGTCTGAAGCTTAGTTTTATTAAGTACTTTGCGTGTTTGCGGCATCCATTAATGTGAAAAGAGAAATTATACGTATTGCCCAGAATATTTACGGGCCTTTCATACAACGCATAATTTTGATGTAATACACGTCACATTATTCGGATTCAGTGAATTTGATTTAGAACACATGAATTAATTTTGATATTACTTCACTTATATGTTTGAACTTTTGGAATAAATTTGTGGTGAACTTAGACAGTTATCAAAGAATGATAGAATTATTTTAGGTTAGGTACCTAAAATAATTCTATCATTCTTTGATAACTGCTTTAAATGTCTAAATAGTTACTTGAAAGAAACAACGGAATTATTGATAATTAGTTCTTTCAAATAGCTCGAAGCCAACTTTATAAATTCTGACTATTTTTATACGACATTCCAACTATTACATATTGAAATAGGGTGACGAGAATTATCTATAACCGCCAAGTGTGTATGAGTATCAAAGCAAAAGTGTTTTGACAGGACCGGGATAGGTAGGGATCCGTAATCTCTGCCTACCCCTCGACAGGGAATCAGGCGTGATATGTGTGTATGTACCAACTATTACTTATTCTGATAGTAGGTAGGATTGCTCACGAGGTTTTCCCTAACCAAAACCAACAACTCACAGCTATTAGGTTAGTTACCGGTCAGTTAGTTTGTGGTCCAGACACTAACCACGTCTGACTTAGACTAATCGTACTTAATCTTTGGTACATCGATTTAATGTACTAAAATATCGTTAACAATTTAGGTAATATGGGATCATATATAATTCTCACCGAAGATAATAAAACAAAAACATTTATTTATACACAAATTAAAACTATAAACTTAAAGTACAAAATAAAAATTAAATGATATAAAAAGTATGTTTGTATCATCATTTGTCGGAGGGCAATAGGTTACCCAAGACACTGATAGCATTCCCCCTCTGAATAGCAATGCTTTTTGAGAGAAGAATGCTCCAGATCTGGGTTCCCTACATCTATCAATTAATCCAGACGATATATTCTTGTGTATCATATTAAGTATTCAGTATTATTACAGTTTAGTATATTTCTATTCATTCAATTCATACTACTACCCACAGTTAGAAATCTTCTTGTTTTAAGTCCTTAAAACGTTAGTAGATATCGGCATCATTAGACGATAGTTACCCAGTCTAGTCAAAGCAACTTCAGCGTTGGCTCGACTGATACCTAATTTAAACAGGAAACCCTCTAGATGTATATTCTCTCTGGTTAGGATTTAGACCGGATAGAACTATGGAATTCATACATTGAAACCAGTAGTAGTTTCGAGAATTCATCGGTCGTCCTTTAGTCGAACTATGAGGCTTTGACAGGTAGTCTAGTCCTAGTTGGCTCCTAAATGCGCTACCTATAGCCATAGTTATAAGGAACTAAGATACCAGACATTCGATGAAATCTATTGAACGATAGGCTAGCTAGCTAACTGTTATATTCAATTTAAAAGACACTACAACGCCACATATGTTGACTTTGAGATGTTACTTTATGCGTCTGTAATCTTATCATGCCAAAATGAATAAAAGGACGTAAGTTTGCATAAACATACCGTACAATGACATATTAGCGAGTCATATAGATGTAGTTAAAAGCTTAACACCTTGACGCCGCCCCAAATAATTTCTCGAGACAAATTGTGCCTCAGAGACATTCAACCTTTCAAAATGAAATCGCTCGCATTCCCCAACTGACATACGGCTTTGAATGTCACCAAAGTCCTTCTAACTAATTCATATTCCCCTGAGACACGGCCAATGTATCTGAGGCCTAATGGTCTAAGATCTTTGAATAATCGCCGTATTTCATATCATATTATATTCTGCGTAATGAATGCAGATTTTAAACAAGGCTCGTTTGGTGTAATTAATATTAATTATCTAATTCCTAATAAGATTGATGACACAAATAGACAACAAACGGAAGCACAAAGGCGCTAATAGTATCTATTTCTATCTTGTGTATGCGGAGGTGTATTATTCGGAATTAATGGGTATCTTTGTTATCAATCTTGACAAAACAGGACATATGAGATAGTTACAACAATTTGTAACAAGAATAATTGTGTATATTGTAAAATAGACACAATGATAAGCTTATAAACGCACATTAAAGCTACTTACATGATTCCCATATTGACTAGTCAAAATAATAATAATATAATAATGATATATGGACATTATTACGCCAATTGAACTAGCCCCTTGGTAAGTACATTTAAGACTTGTGTTAGGGGTACTAGTCATCGTATATTTAAGAAATATATACTTATTATATATAGATATATAATCAACAACCAGACTGGAAAGCAGTAGAAAAGCGTAGTTCTTAACTCTGCCTCCACCGGGAATCGAACCCGGGAGCCCACGATTAGCGTTCAGGTGTCTAACCGATCGCGCCACGGAGGTCGTCATAATGATAATCTATTTACTATAATCACTCAAATCCTCAATAATAAAGTGTCATAAATAATAGAAAGAAAAGGCTTGAAATGTTTTACACGCCTATACAACCTAGCAGGGTAGACAGACAATCGATGCCACCTTTCACAGCCCTCCTCTATTAATCCTCATGCCTTTGACGACCTCCGTGGCGCTATCGGTTAGACACCTGAACGCTAATTGTGAGGTCCCGGGTTCGATTCCCGGTGGAGGCAGAGTTAAGAACTACGCTTTTCTACTGCTTTCCAGTCTGGTCGTTGATTATATATGCTATATATGTATTTATCTATATATAATAAGTATATATTTGTTAAATATACGTTGACTAGTACCCTTAACACAAGTCTTAAATGTGCTTACCAAGGGGCTAGTTCAATTGGTGTAATAATGTCCAAATATTATTGTTATTATTATGCCTCCACCAGGATGAGAACCAGAACCCCTGCAGACACATGTCGGCCTGCTCCCGCTTCTCTGGCCACGTGAGGTCCACGCACTCCATGGAGCAGAAGCTGATTAAGAGGAAAGTAAGTGTCTATGGAAAAAACTACATCAGACCCACCATACTATACAGCATCTACATACTTGTACCATTCTTCTTCTTATATGGATTCTTCTATATTGGACCAACATGGCAGTGTAATTATAGTAGTTTTAAGAGATTCGCGATTTATACTCATGATTAATAACTAACAGGACTTATCGCGTATGTTTTTATATAATAAAGTTACCTTTATTAACCCGACGTTTCGGCTACGTTGCAGCAGCCATGGTCACGGGCAGACTGACGATGCATATTTCTTCGCCTCCACCCGATAAGTCCCGTTAGTTATTAATTATTAGTCTAATTATTGCTTAGGCAGGGAAAATAATTAGATAGTATTCTTATATATTTGTCATGAATCAATGGTCAGTTCTTATAAATAGTGACATGGAATATATCTTGCCTAGTTTGTTATCTTACAATTGATAAGTAATATTGGCAATTGTGGAGAGGGACAAGCGAATCTTACACTAACCTGTTCAGGATAAAGACTGCAATCTGTACCTCTGACTACCCTAAATTATTTGTTTGATGTGTATGTTGTTATGTTGGAATACCAAACTGTAGAGATGAACTAAAAACGTCTGACTACGATGCATGGAATAGCATGGGTAAAGTATTCTTCATACTTTACTACATAACTTTCTTCATTGAATCAGTCATGTTATTTTCTTTTTACAAAAAGACTTTCTTAATATTAAATAAGTTTACCGTATGCACTTGTCCTAATACTGTTTTATAGCAGAGAGTAAAAGTTTACGACACTCTTGCAGTATAAAGTATTGAAACTTTTATTATTTTTACACACATGAATATCTAAGAATATAAGAAATAACCGTGCTATTCTGAACGTAGAAATCATACTAACTAGTTGTGGTCCTTACCCGCAAGTCGTATAAGGCAACTAAGGTATGGGGGGTGACTTAGCAACTTGCTACTAATATTCTATATGCCATAATTTATAGGAACACTCAGGGTAAACAATAAGATTTTGAAACTCTGAAGTTCTGTCTACCCCAGAAAAGACAAAAAGACGCGAATGTGTGAAAATACAAGAGAACTGATTATTCTTTTGTTTCTCATCTCGTACTATTTAATTAATTATGTGAGAGACTAATGAACTGGATCGTTAGATAATGCTAACGAACCTTAGGTCCCTAGTTCAATTCCCATTTGGTCAATCGATGATTTATCCGTCCATTTTGTTCCCAGGTAATCCGAATGCTATTCCTGCTGGTCTTAGAGTTCTTCATTTGCTGGACGCCCCTCCACGCAATCAATACGGTGAGTTAGCCCTTGTT
The DNA here is from genome assembly GCA_030578115.1 of Leucoptera coffeella. Lineage (NCBI taxonomy): Eukaryota > Metazoa > Arthropoda > Insecta > Lepidoptera > Lyonetiidae > Leucoptera > Leucoptera coffeella. Next base: position 23,870 of record JAMBLF010001164.1, on the reverse strand, counting down.
AGCACAAATTTCGTAGAGTGCAATCGAATGTTCGGAGAGTGTGTGCTTAAGTCAAGAGTTTGCATTCTATGGGTCATATACCGTGTTTTGTATCACATCACCTTAGAAACATTATTTTGTTGAGGTTCTGTGTACTCAACGAAGAACAAAGCTACGTGAATACATCTGCGAGTTCTTAACATATAAAATAGATGCATTTGTTCACACCTACAAAAACATGCATAATACAGTTAATTTATAATTATTTATCCTCAATATGTTCTATGGAGTCCAGAATGTGCAAAGCCATAAATTTCCTATACAATATGCAACATTTCATGATATGCAGCTTCACAGGTACTACAATTATACTTATGTTAATTACAATCAAAAACCTACTGTTACTTTACTATTAGAAACTTACTTGTTCCCCGAACAGGTAGTATTTAGTGCTTGTAAATGGTACCATGTCTTACACCTGTTACATTAAGTACTGACTATCTGGTCAACACGTGGGTTCGAGGGTTCGAGCTAGCCATAGAATTACTGCACCTAAACCCTTAATTACTCCGCAAGGTTTGATAGTCATGTACGCGTTTCGTTAATTACAATTTAAATTACCATTCCACCACCTGTGTCCAGATCTACCTGTTCTACCCAGAGGAGGTGTTCCAGCTGGTAGGGCCTAAGGGCATCGTGCTGCTGCAGCTCCTGGCCTACTGCTCGTCCGCCTGCAACCCCGTCATCTACTGCATCATGAACCGCAACTTCCGGCACCTCTATGTCAGGTTGGTCAAGAGTAACAGGATCTTCAGGTATCTTCCACACCCATCGTTTCACTAGTAGCTTCAGTAGATCGTCTTTCTTTCTGGCATGTTGTTGGACGCGATTTATTTATTATTGACTTGGCACTTAGCGAGATTTTTTAAGTTTAAGGCTTTATAATTTTTTTTTTCATATATTTATTCCTGATTATAGACTTAATATGTTGACATTATAGTTACCCTGTTCGCCCTTAAGGGCTAAGAACGTGTATTTTATAAAAGCAATAGAATACTTGTTATATTACATATTTTTAAATAAACATGACAATATAATGACTAGACAAACAAACAATACAAAAGGAATTCCAGTTAAAAATACATGACTACTGTATATAGTAGACTTTTATTACTTACTTTTGCTAATGCATGGATAATTATTAATACAGACAATAAGTATAATATTTTCCCGATCTTGGCATTTACTTTCACTTCCTGGCATTCATGATACACCTCCACATTGTTGAAGGATCATAATAATAAATGTCCTACTAATTACCGTCCTTCGCATTGTCGCCTACTCGAGTCATATTTCTAAGTAAGGAAACCCCCCGCATCTAAGTTATTTGTTGATTAAAAACATCCCAAAGAATCCTTTTTCCTTAATAAAGCCTATGATCAATCACTCAGTCACTTTAGGACTTACCTTAGACTTAGAACAATACATAAATTAGGGTAGATGTCTTTAAGAGATGTTATCAGACTGAAAAACGATATTTCTTGAATTTCTGATATATTTCAATGTGATCAAATTTACTTCAATGTTATACTCAATTCATTTGAAGCCAGAATTTTTCGGGTAATTGTTCTTTTACGCAGAACAATAACTTTTCGGTTGATCAGGAAATAAAATTCCCTGTTTTAGGCTTCTTATTAGCAAATTTTGGCATTTGCATAAAACAATAAATTGAAAAGGATTCTTAGAAATATTTACGGATGTTGGAATTAGCTATAACCGTTGAGTATGGATGCGGAAGTGTTTTGATGTCATTAAAGCTATGTTTGCCAGGATCTGCAACCCTGCAAAAATAAATAAGGCGCAAAGTAAATGCATGTAAATAATTCTTGGAAATATAACTTAAAATTCCTAGTTTTAATTTTGTACTTTTAGTTATTTTTTATTTGGAGATTTTAGAGACAATATGAATTAATATAAAAGTTGACATTTTAATCAGTGAGGTAGATATAATATTATATAGCTGTCTGTCTTACTGGCATGTCATAGGAATCATTAATGAATTAGGAGTAAAGAGAAAGATTATGAAACGAGTTATAATTAAATTTACATGTCAGCTACCGTAACAATGATAAATACATTTACGAGTAAATTGATGGTTTCAAAATAAACCCAATACAATATAATAATATGACGAGTGAAGACATTTTTAGTCCAGCGCGTCATTGGGGGCCAAATATAGCTACTTCCCATAAACAGAGGCGTTTGAGCGCCTTACAAGGCTTTCCTTCTAAGAAGATGCCTTTCCAACTTTACGGTTCTCGGAATAGGCCACACATTTGGGATGAAGCCTCATAAACATTAAGCCGAATGTGCCAAGAATAATTCATTTCCGCGGTTGAATAAGAATTGTTGACTCGAGATATGTAATTACCTGTTAATTTGGTATTTCGTCGTTTTCTGGAACGGATTAAGATATACTCGTATATTCAGATTTATTAATTACTGCGATGAATATTTTACAAATGTATAGACGTACATAATAATACTTTTGATCTTTTCATCGTCAGAGGCGTTGACTATTAGTTTGTGCATGTTTAAATATTAATATACTCGTATAACGTAGAAGGAATTAACAGTAAAGTCATTGACTTAAATTGAACCTAATTTAAATGCTTTAATGCCCCCACGTTTTCCGTGACAACTAACAGACTATGGTTATAAACTAAGATTAAATTAAGTTGACTTTGAACTACTTTAATGTGCTACAATAACTGGTGAATAATAATTATAAAGTAACCGAAAAGACCCCAGCAAGAACACGAGTGTATGTATACTCCTATGTTATTCCCACCCCCTCATAACCACAGATACGAAAGGCACATATGTTCCTAATCCCGCTGTCCTCAGGCGCTGCTTCGGCAAGACATACCAGCGGAGGGAGCGCCCTCCCACGCCCAAGTCCTCCTCCCAAGAGGTCACGCTGTACGCCGTGCGAGGGACCCAGACTGTGCGAACCGGTAAGCGATGGAGAAAGATACTTAGTCCATGTAGTAGCTATGTTAGGTACAGTCAACGCTAAAAGTGCAGTCCCAGCAACTTTTTATAAGGTTATAGTTTTAAGAGATTTGCGATTTATACTCATGATTAATAACTAACGGGACATATCGCGTATGTTTTTATATAATAAAGTTACCGAAAGTATCGGGTTAATAAAGGTAACTTTATTATATAAAAACGTACGCGATAAGCCCCGTTAGTTATTAATCATTTTTATAAGGTTTATGTTTTTAAGAACAAAAGACAATATTTTTCATTTCGCACGCGAATGTATAGTGGTCATGACAATGCATAGTGGCGCCGGTTTTAAAATGTCAAATATTATTTTTGCTTCTTATAATCTTAAACCTTATAAAAAGTTACTGGGAGTGCACTTTTAGCGTTGACTGTACATACGAGTATTCAATGGTTAAAATAACACTAATTGAACTAGCCCCTTGCTAAGTACATTTAAGACTTGTGTTAAGACTACTGAGCAATTTATATATAGGTTAATACATATAGACTCGTTCTTAGCTCTTTGGAGGCATAGGATTTCTTGAACGATTAGCTAGCAACTTTACTTAAGTAATCTGTATCAATGCCATTACGACTAACAATTTTTCTTAAAGTGATCTAGAATTTTTTGTCCATCTTAAAGAGGATTGAGGGACGTGAATGTGTATTGATATACTGTCACTCAGATCACCTTTAGTAAGCGTATCGTTTGTGAGAGATATAACTCTTTTGTTTCATTTAGTGTAAGTACTGAGGTCTTGATGCCATTGATATAGATATAGACTTTTGATATAGACTTCGCCATGGCTCTACAGGTTTCAATTACCTGTAATCTTTCAGTATCATCTTTCATTCCTAGTTGAAAGGGATAGTAGCGTTTTACTTATAGTGATCCATTATCTATTGATATTTTATATATTGATTTCATCATTCCGATGGTAATTGCACACTAATGCAAAATTAGTGTAACTTTGGGATGTAAAAAGAATGCCAACTAGCTGCCGTTATTAGGAGGTGACTAAGGGACCAGGGGTAATCAGAAGTTACTGGGCTATGTTTTGACTTTGACCTCGACATGTCTCAGACGTTACATACGTCGTGTAAGGAAGTAAAGTGCATCAAATATATGAATGGTGTGTAAGAATAATTACTTACATAATTCAGGAATGTCTTCTTGCTACGAAAAGCGCGAAAGCTCAACTGTTCCATGATTTTAGTTTGACACATTTACTTACTAGATTCACTTCTACCCTTCAAGTTTTAATTTTTATTTCGTCCTATAAAAATATAATGTCGGATAGATATGGGAAAAGATAGGAAGGTGTTCAAATATCGGATATGGTAAGAACTATGCGAGAACTGTAATACAACTGTTATAATAAGTTGTTCAAGATATTATTATGCCTCCAACCTTTTCTCCATCTCCAAAAGGGATGAAACATGAGCATTTCAGTGCATTTATATATGTCTATTCTCCATCAGACCTAGAAGCCGAGGAATATGTTTAGCAGCGGCTCACACGGGCACTCCTCCGCTGCAAGTGGAAGCACCGGAGGCCTGCGTCCCGAGCGTTCCAAAGATGTACCGGTCAGTACCCCCCGCTTAATAACACACTTTAGTAACCTAATAATATGTGGCAAACTTTGTGCTATAACTCATGTCTGTGTAACATCTGTGATCTCATCTTTTTATATAAATAGTATAAGTGTATCGAGGAAACTTACCTGTTCTCCGATCAGATAATAATAAAGGCTACTAAATAGTAAAACACCTTACTACTCGTCAGATTTAGTACTGACTATTGGGTCAAAAACGTGGCTATAGAATAAATACCTTCGCAATTGCAAAAATGGACATCCGGACCTCTGACTACTCTGAAGGGCTCGTGAAACCGTTTGTCTTTATAAGTAACTAGCGACCCGCTCCGGCTTCGCACGGGTATAAAATATATAGCCTACTCCACTATTTAATGGATGTCATTGTTCATATAAACCTTCCTCTTGAATCACTCTATCTATTAAAAAAACCGCATCAAAATCCGTTGCGTAGTTTCAAAGATTTAAGCATACAAAGGGACATAGGGACAGAGAATGCGACTTTATTTTATACTATGTACTACTATGTATTGATAATGAGTGATAAAAATGTTTTCTTTATCTATAGGTTATAGAAACAGGTGAGAAAGGGCGGTTCCTGTACCGGATATCCTGGAACCCGGACGGGCAGAACAGGGCCAACGGGCCCACCCAGCCGCTCTACGAATAGACTGAACTATGTTATTGGCGAGCGAAGGAGAATAGTGCCCGTGACGCAGTGGTACAAACTGTGGATATGTGAAGTTACTTGAGTGAACAGTGATGAGTGATCAAAGTGAGTTAAGTGACAAAGAATAGTTTATAAAATAAGTGAAAATTTACTCTTAGGTAAGTGGAATTAATGGTAATGTTATTGATAGCTTTTTTAAGATTCAATATTAAGTTTGAATAAGTAGGTAGTTTAAATGCTAGACAATTTATGTAAATAAAGTGTATAAAAGTTACTACGTAAGTATACATACATAGTATGTAGAATAAATGTTACAAATAAATGTGTCAATGTTTACTTACTCTTAACTTAGGTTATATCAGGCTCTATCTTTAGCTCACTAACCTATGTTTATGTAAGTTGTAATAACATCAACCTATAGCCATATCATACACATATAGATTACATCTGAAACAGGCCTAATACTATAATATTACCGTAGTAAAAATGGGCATAACTAATATTTCTTTTAAATTGTGTTTTATACTTATTTCAAATCAGAAAAAAGGCACATCTGTCAATTTTTTTCTAGAATTTTATCTTAAAGGAATTCAGAGATACCATAGGCATACAGTTGGTTTCCACACTATGAAGCAGAATATAGTTTAAACTTTTATCCCAATTATCTCACTTTGATCAAAATGATAGATGTGCCCTTCTCTCGTACGACGATAGAATAGCCAAGTTGTAGACACACCGACGACTATTTGAGGTCACACAATAACATACAACTAAACTAGCGACGATTTTAATATCTCATTTTGGCAACTAAGACTTCAATGATTGTTGTTACAAGAGTTTGTACAAAAAAAATTTGCATTAAGAAATTAGTTACGTCATCATATCACCACGATTTAACTAATGAGATTTGACAAGGGTTGTCTGCGATTGGTCAATGTGACTTGTTTTCTCTTTTGCTACCAACCACGATCCAAATAAAATGAGGACCCGGCGAAAGGAACGGTCCCCGTTACACGGAGCGGAGTCCAAATGGCGTGGTTTAATTGGTGCAGAGTCTAAAAATGTGTGGTAGAAAGAAGATACCTGATTTGATATGCCGATGCCGTGTTTTAATTGGTTGTAATATCCTCCCTCCATCCCGCGTACCTCGTTTCACCCCGCGTAATGCCACGCTAGTTTCCATACAAATATTGCGTAAGGCCCACTCCTCTTATTAATTACTCCATGCTACCAACTCATTGGCCTGAATAACCTTTGATTATCATGACGTCACTATTTACGTGAATATGTTAAGGGCGTTTAGGTGTAAGACGTACAATATCATAAGACTCAACTTGGTGTAATATTTCTATGCTAGTCGATGTTTATGTACAAAATACGACAAACGAATACTATCACCACCATTAGCCCTTGTGGGGTAGGCAGTTCACGTGTCCATCTCCGCAAGAGCAGAGTTAATAATTATATGATGACATCGAACCCATGTGTTAAGTAGTATATACATAATGTGACAGGAATAAACCGATTTGCTACTTATAAGCACTGACTATTTACTAGAACGTTTGACGGTATTCTTACTGAACCCATTTCTTTAGGGATCCCAGGGCTGGAGCATTCTTCTCTCAGAGAATTAGCATGGCTATTCAGAGGGGAAATGCTATCAGTGTCTTGGGAACCCTACCACTCTCTGACAGCGATGACTATAAAGATATTTTCCAGATAATTTAATTTTTATTTCTACTTTACGTTTATCGTTTTAATTTGTTTAATCATGATTACTGTATAATATTATGGTTTCTTAAGGTACCTAAGTCAGGATAAAGTTACTATTAATTTTTGTCTTTCATATTAGAGCTCATGTTAGCTGGGGACATTAATTAAAACGCCATCTGTGTAACATAATTATACTAAATGGTAGTTTTAATTGTTTCGGTTGATTTTATAATTCAAATATGCTCATAACTTAACTATGATAGAGATAGTTTTCCGAACGTGTGAATCCCAGCTAACACGGTCCAATTATATCTGCCAAATATTATATAATTTTATTTTATATAGTAATATAATTTTACTATAAGAATGTTTTATTATTATTAGTTATAGTTAATGTATTTATAGTTAAGTTTTTGTATTATAAAGTTAACGAAGAAAATGTTCTGAAAAATAAATGTGTTCTTTTTAATCAGGTTTTTTATTTACGATAACAACTAGCGACTGTCAACTTGTATAAATTACACAATCACATTCTTATTGCCCAAAAAAATGGTCCAAAAAATAGTAGATAAAACAAAACATCAAAAATCCTAGTTGTACAAAATATGTATAAAATTAAAAGTAATCTATTTAGTTTCAGACTACCTCAAAAAAATTGTAGTCCATTAATCGCTAACATACTCCGAGACAGAAAAACAGCTTTTCACATTATAGTCAACACGTTGTCTGACAAAAAAAAACATTAAAAAAGTCTTTTATTCAATAATTATATCAACTATGTTTCAATATAATCTCTTTCACCGTATAATAAACACCTGAGCAGAGCACTAACAAATAGAACAGGAACAAGAGGAGGTTCTTCCACAAAATGGCATAGTAAGGTCCCAGGTTCTTGTCCCAGCGATACACCGTCTCTATGGCGATGGGAATAAAGAGCCCCAGCGTGGAGAACAGGATGGCGCCCACCAGCCTGATCAGGATCTCCAAGTCGGGCACTGCGATGGCTAGTATCACTGTGAAAGGAAGAGAAAGTAATATTAGGAATAGCAATACTACAGACAACGGTATATAGGTCTATTATAACTGTATTGCCGGTAAGGAGAAAAATAACAGATGAAAAAAATGCGATTGGTTCAGGAAAAGTATGCATTGCACGACCGATTGCCTTTTTGTGAGAGTCAGAAGCTTGAATAATTACCTGCGTGTAAGGGCCCGTTCCTATGAATAAGGAAATTTCCTACATAACTTGTATATGTTACGTGCATGAAGTCGAACTTCATAGGTAGAATGAACTAAGCTCAATAATAGTTTAAAGTTCACTAATTTATGTTTAGATAATAAAGCTTAAAAAGCTTATGGATAGTATATTCAAAGAATGCAATTAATGTAAGTTCTTGTCGAGTGAAAAACATATGCTACTAAGTTCTAAGTAACTAAGTAGGACTTAAAGACCACGTTTAATTTACCAGTATAACCAACGAAATTTAGCTCCATAAATCCTCACTATTTTTAAACTGACAATTCCAAAGAAATATGTCACCATCAACGCACTACACTCATCTTTGTTTACGCACTAATCAAAAGGCAACAGCCGATAACTGAACTTACCAGTCAAAGTAACGCTAACTGTCCTCAGCACTATCTGGGCAATGTTGTGGTACTTTAAGCTGAATCTCTTCTGCAGGCGCGCCCACAGAATATCCATTGGGGCGTACATTTGCAGACAGTACGTGAAAAACACTGCGAACGCTACCAGTATTTTAGCTGCTATGGCTGGGCTGTAAACGAACATGATACATAAAATCAAAGCCTAAATATGAATAGTAAATTCGAGGTAGCTCAGTTGTTTATTCTGTATTTTTGTATCAGTGGGTACACGGTTCAAATCCCGCTTGAGCATGTACCAATGGAAATGAATTTTAATGAATTTCTATGTTCATTTTCGTAATAAAAACACATTTACGAAATGCATTTAATTATACAGTGGGGAAAAACATCGTGAGGAAACCTACCTGATCGTCGAACAGGTAATAGTTAGTGCTTGTAAATGGCGACATGGCTTACCACCTGTCACATTGAGTTCTGACTATCTGGTTAACACGTGGGTTCGAGATGGCCATAGAACTACTACCTTTGCAATTGCGGAGATGGAAACCTGAACCTTTGACTACCCCGCAAGGGTTAAGGGTCGTGAATGCGTTTGTTTTTGTTTCTAAATATATATGATAACTATCTGCCGTTCTTCCTAGCACGTAAGGCGAGATTTAGAGTCTTGGGCTTCATTGTATTCCAATGGCTAATAATAGCGTTATCCTACATGATTGTCGTCGCAACCCTGATAGTAAAGTGAAATCCTGAAATTCAATAGAATGAAAATAATTACATAATATATACTTAACCCAATTTCCTACATCTCGGATTTTCTTTTCACCAATCTTGGCAAAACATTTTCCATTCCCTGACATTCGAACATACGTATCTATAATAACCGAGTAAGTGTGCGGATATGAACGATTGTCAAAGAAGTATTTTTACGAAAATACATCGAATCTAGAACGCTAAAAGATAATAGAATTCAGCCTATGTATTTCCGCTCCGAGAATTAGAATTCGATTTCCGGAGGAAACGGAAATACTTGTATTTCAGTTCATACCTACATATACACAAGACCTGCAATCCCTTTCTGGGCGGAAACACACACGGAAATGTTATGTCTCTTAGGACACCATTTTTATGGTTATTAGTGATTTGTATCTAGCCCGCCGCTCATTAGATACCTTATACCCCAGTCCCTAAATCATCTATGCTGTTACACACCGGGAAAAAAGGCAAGCAGATTACGATCAAAATTTATGCCCTATTCTAACACATGACCATTTTTATTCTCCACCTTTTATAGAATTATACAAGACGCATTTACGACTATAAACCATTGCGGGGTAGTCAGAGGTTCAGGTTTCCATCTCCGCAATTGCGAAGGTAGTAATTCTATGGCCACCTCGAACACACGTGTTAACTAGATAGACAGTACTCAATGTGACAGGTAGTAAGCCATGTCGCCATTTACAAGCGCTAACTATTACCTGTTCGGGGAACAGGTAGGTTTCCTCACGATGTTTTCCCTCACCGTAGTATATTTTAGACATACACATAATATCTTAATGTATTATTAATGTTAAGAAATAACTACAATATTTTATGAAAATTGAGCAATTATCATAGAAAATCGTTAATAATAATAGTAGAGCAAACATATGTATATGTAGGAACCACTGCGTCCTACATGAAAAGAGGAAGCTTCCTACCTGGGCAGGTGTTCGCCCAGGCTAATGGCCTGAGTTGGAAATTTGTATATATCTTGTTTCCGATAAATATTTCACTTGCGCGTTCTAGGAATTGATTTGTGTGCAATTATTATATTTATTCTTGGCGGCGTCATCTGTGGTAATTATGTTTTACTAATTGCAACCTAGGTTTACTTAGGTTTCTCTGTGTGTGTGGCGCTCTAGAGGTCGCCACATATATATATGAGGAAGGTAAGTGCGTGGTTTCACAGTATTGCTAGAGGTTTAAGATTTCGTATTATTGATAATAGTCTTTGTCCATCCCGTTGGGTCATAGAAGCGTGAATACACGTAGGAAAGAAAGAACAAAATATGTTCGAGAAATTGCTAACATGATAGAATGTTTAATCTGTTCGATTGCGTTTATTTTTCCTGGAATCAAGCGTCTGACATTCGCCTCTATACTGCAGTTTTCTTTCGAATACTAATAGGAATCGAGTGTCTAGCTGCTAGTTCCATCGAAGTTGTCTAAGAAGTGCTACTTTTCCAAGAACACTAATCTATATAGATTATTTGTTTTACAGTAATAGTTGTTTTCAAGTGATACTTTGAGAAATAGACGTTATATTTCAAGAAACAGTTATTGAAAAGAGTTCTTATAATCGGGTTTCCGATGGCATACATATTTGCACAGAAGGGACAGGTTTAAATTTCCAATAATTTATATTAACTCATAGCTTAGTCGACAAGAAAGTTATAAATAGTTTACTGTTAATTTAACTGGTTTTTTTACGATCTCCGTGGCGCGATTGGTTAGCTGCCGGAACGCTAAACGTGAGGTCCCGGGTTCGATTCTACTGCTTTCCAGTCTGGTCGTTGATTATAAATGCTATATATGTATTTATCCATATTTAATATGTATACATTTCTTAAATATACGTTGACTAGTACTCTTAACACAAGTCTTAAATGTACTTACCAAGGGGCTAGTTCAATTGGTGTAATAATGTCCAATTATTATTATTATTATTTATTATATAATAAAATACATGACATATTATGTACTTACATTTCTTCCTGTGGCAGATTCAAGGTGATGCTTCCCAGAACAGCGTCACCATATTTCAAGTAGCCAAAAAGACCCAAAACTCCATAGCACAGCGCCACCAACACCATCGTGATGTTTAACACCCCTAGACACCCTAGAAAGTGCTGAGGTTTTTCCATTTCATTCTCAATCGGCATCACCACGTTTATGCCTTCCATTGCGAAAATGGCTGTGCTGTGAAATAGAAGAGCGTTTAACAATGAACCTTTAACAAGTAACTACATTCCAGCACCATTGATATTTTTCTGTACATAAACTTATGTATGGACTCATAATAAACTACATTGTAGTGGCATTTCTGGGTATATTTTTAAACATGACTTTTTTCATTAACCTTTAGTGTGGTTAAATTTGAGTACCCTCTATCATTTTCGAACACTAAAAGCCTAAGTTTTAACGGGTCATCATCACATATAGTCAAGGTGACCAATAATGACCACGGCACATTTATCGTTTATCCGTTCAAAGGCAAAGATGGACTACCTCAGGAGTTTGTATCATAGTAACTTTATAAAAATAGATGGATTGAATACAATAAATGCATAAACAATAGAGATATCCCCTGCAGTGGGGCAAAGGCTAAATTATCACCCGCATCGTGTGCTAATGGAAACTTCTACGAAAATTCCTTTGTAAATCTTTACAATAGAATTTAACAAACAACACAATGCATTATTTATTTATATTAAACTCCTGTTCCGTGCTAACTGGGATGATTAAAGAGTGTTAGCTAGCTGCTTAGGAAATAATTAAGGGAGTGCGGGTAAAAGGAACCTAATAAGCGATGGACTATCAACTTATCACCATTGTTCCATAATAAGACATCACAATTAATATTCATACTAAAAGCTACCTCGGAGATATTGTATCGCCGAAATTCTGTTCACTATGAAAATGATTGAGAATTGAGAGATATGTTATTCAAACTCGGTTAAATAGATTATAAATTCCTTGAACTCTCACCTGAAGAACATGGGCCATTCGAGGACACTAGCTGCCAATCTGCTCTCACCCACTGATACCCCGTTGCCGAAGCAATAGTAGCACGTGATGCCAAATGTGGCCACGAGACACGCGTTGGCGAACACCGAGAAGGGGACGATGAACTTCAAATATCGAATCTGGGTTATCAGTATTAGGGGGATGAGCAGAAAACCGCAGTAGGCTTCGACGGAATATACTGCGGTTGGTATCTGCGTGTCTATTATCTGGAATTATATAATAATAGTATTGGACTCTACTACACCAATTGAACTAGCCCCTTGATAAGAACTTTAAAGTATATTATTAACGTATATTTAAGAAACATATTATGAATATGAACATTAATGAATAAATACATAAATAGCATATATTTATAATGAGTGACTAGACTGGAAAGCAATAGTACATCGTAATATTAACTCTACCTTCGACAAGAAGAAAGAACCCGGGACCTCATGATTAGCTTTCAGTAGTTTAACTGTGTCATGGAGGTTGTAAATATACATATGAACCATATCATCGTCGTAGCAGTGAAATGAAATAAATACATATAGGACAGGTAGGAAACCATCGTCTATTTAATTCGACCTAGTCTCTTTTTAGAACTTTCCGGAAACACGTTGTTACTATTCCCAGCTGAATATTTCCTTGAATCAATTATAAATAGGTAAACTTGCCTACGGGTGAAGAGACATATTTTGCTGCCACTATTACTGGAATGTTACTCTTATTTGTGTGCTGAAAGGTTCTACGAATTCGTCGGCCAGTCAGACATTAGTGTCAAGAGTAGGAGCATATATACCAAACGACTTCAAGTATATAAATACATCATAAGGGGTTCCTTAAAAATAAATGAAAAGAAATGCGTTTGCCACCAGACGCAACATACCCAACTGAGTTAGAACCCTTTTGCTGCGACAGTAACATTCACAAGTTATACCCCTGACTTTGTTAGTTTTTTATTGTAAACGTTTTGTATCGTGTATGTTTTTGTGGCTGTAAATAAACGCTTTTTATTATTGAATTTTATTGTTCCTTGATTGAACACAGAGTGTTCGATTTCAAATCCTTTGTGAACCATACATTTGGGATTAACATATATACGAGTATAAGCACTGTTACTTAAATTACTTACATCTTTAAGGGAAGAAGCCACAAAGAGAACATAAACACTGGTTCCTCCCAAACACACCCCCGCCATGGAGAAGTCAGCAAAATCTCTGAGAATAAAAACATATTTGATTTATTAGATCCTACATGCTCTGCTTATTATGCTTGGAAGCAGAGGCGTGAGTAAATGTTTCATAATTAAATATTTTTAGTTGACTACTTTTTATTGATTATATGATTAAAAATACATATACACTTATAATCATAACCCTGTTTTTGCTTAAAAATGGATAATTTATAATATGTCACATATTTCTTAGATAGTACATGCAGAAAGGCAAGACAGATCTGTTACTTGCCCCTTACGTAGTATAATAGGAGTTGGAATTGAATAGTTGAAGGACTATCTCGGTGACAAACGAAATTAGTTTTCACGCCTCTTAAGCTATTCGTCAAAGTTATACGAGCTGTGTAATGAAACCATCAAGTAACTCATACATATATTCACATCTATAAGCCTCGTAAGGTGGACAGGTTAATAGGCTCTAAAAAGACCAAGTTAAGATTGTTTTTGGGGACAATGAATTAAACCGATTGGTAATATTATTTTATAAAAGTTTCTTAGATAAAAATATCTAGTAGCATCTAGTTTTTCTTTTAGAATTTACGTTAGTGATGTCATGTTTTATAAAAGACCATAATTATTATTTGCAATCTATGCAATACAACTATAAAAATCAAGGCTTTGCTAAAGCCCTAGTTGCCATCAACGTGTAGCACGAGATATCTTAGCATTAATGTACATTTACGTGGAAAAAACCCTGGAGACACAATAAAATCTTTGTCACATGGTCATTTAGCATTGACATTGTAACTGTAAAAAACTGCTAGTTCATCGTCCAATAGATATCAGTTATCTCTATTCCCTTACTTGACTCCTACGACAAGCCGGGGAGAACGGCAGCTAGTTACCATTTTTTTTACTTCCCAAACTATTAACGGGACTACCAGTGGACTTAATAATAATAATATTTGGACATTATTACATCAATTGAACTAGCCCCTTGGTAGCTTGGTAGCAGTAGAAAAGCGTTGTTCTTAACTCTGCCACCACCGGGAATTGAACCCGGGACCCCACGATTAGCGTTCAGGTGTCTAACCAATCGCGCCACGGAGGTCGTCGGACTTGACAGTGTATGTATATTTTAAGTAGCTTGTATACCTCGCCACTGATGAGAATCGTCGCCATTTGGGTGGGCCGTTCTTAATGGCCTGCTCACACGTGTCGGCGTAGGTGAGAGACGGAAGCCTCTTTAGGCGACAGATCTCGTTGGAAGTTTTCACCTAAAAAGAAAGAAAAACTGTTAAATAATAAGTGTAGTTTGGAAAGGAAGGTAAAGTTCAATTTTTAAGTAAAATGTAGCTTTTCGACTATGTAAGAGGCATTTTTTTATCACTATCGTAGTCTGGGTTGTGATATAAATAACGTCATTAATTGAGAAGAAAAGCAACAATTACTCAAGTTACATATTATATAGTTTTGTCCTTTTAAATTACAATAATTTTGTGTTTGCTACAAGTGTGAGTTGTAAGCAATAGTCAGTTTCTTTTAACGGTGACAAGGAATACCACCTGTCACCTTGGGTGCTGCTAATCTAAAGTAACCTGGACTTGGACTGGGTAAAGACCTTTGTAGATACGCTGATTGCCACTCAAGCTCCTGACTATAGCGACAGAGTTCATGGTCGTGAAGTGAGCACCCATTTCCTTTTGTTATCATACAAAAGCATCATTCAATATGATGTAGTAAGATTGGAAACATCAATTCTCTTCAAGCCATAAACCGCGGTGACCCCGAGTGTCACCATAAAATCAACTTGACCTTAAATAACGCGACCCTTGGCCAGTTTACAGTTGACTAGTTGAATAAACCGACTATTGCAAAGGGAAAACATGGGTAACTTGCCTATCTTCAAATTGCAGTCAATAGTATACGATGATATGATTTATCACATAATACATTGGATATTACAGTATCAGTTACAACATTAGTTTCGAGTCACCAAAAAGACCATCACAAAAAAAAAACTTATTTTATTGTAAACACTCATTCTCTGACTACTCTGAAATGATTGTACGGTCGTGTACATAGAGTAATTAATAAGAGGAGTGGGCCTTACGCAGTATTTGTATGGAAACTAGCGTGGCATTACGCGGGGTGAAACGAGGTACGCGGGATGGAGGGAGGATATTACAACCAATCAAAACACGCCATCGGCCAATGAAATTAGGTATCTTCTTTCTACTACACATTTTTAGACTCTGCACCAATTAAAACACGCCATTTGGCCTCCGCACCGCGTAACGGGGACCGCTCCTTTCGCCCGAGTCTTCTTTATATTTGGTTCGTGGTCGTGTATGTGTATGTAAATTGTCTATTTATTGACTGAATATCAAACCTTCCAGACGCACTCTATTAAATCATCTCACGTTATTAATATCGAGGTTGTGATGACACTAATTATAGAATATTAGCAAGAGGTTGCTATCTTATCGCTCAATAAATTGCATTGACCCCAGTCTCTTGACCGACTACTTCATTACAATGCATGAAGGAAGTTAACATTACTCCTATATACATACATACACATCACGCCTGATTCCCTGTAGAGGGGTAGGCAGAGATCACGGATCCCACTTTGTCCTGATCCTGACAGACCACTTTCGCTTAATTGACACTTATACACCTCCTCATACACATGTCGCGGTTATGGGTACGTCTAACGTCACCCTTTTTCAATATTGTGTCTATCTGACTGTCATATGCCTTATTTCCTATATTATATACGAGTATGTCTAAACAACTAAACTAAATAGTAGTAAGCAAACTTTCTAGTAGCCATAAACAGTATTGTTTGCCTTCGTAAGGGTCGGGGGCCTGCTGAAAACAATGAAAGTGTCGCCCTCTATATTAGTTTATCCCAACCCTTTTCCCTAAACAAAGTGTATGGAACCCTCGCAAACTTAAAATTCGATTAATCTTATTCTCTTCAGGCTGCAAAGTCATGATTCATACACATTCCCTCTAAGTAAAAAATAGCTAAGTGAATTCTAAGCATTTTGAATATACAAATCTAGAATTATGTAATTTAAAATATTTAGTTAAAATGGACACATCACAAGAAGTGTCATGTTCGTAAGTAATACTGAAAACCGCTGTGTATGTATATGGATGTGCAAAGATGTAAAATCTTAATATTCATTCCAAGAAGCGTATGCTGAAAATTCGGTGCTTCGGTTTTATAGTTCCTCCTAATAAAATATACGTACATGTGCTCGGGTCATAAGTGAATAGTAACTTCTAAAGTCACCTTTCTTCAGTACACGTTGTTCGTTCTTTCCAGCGTCATAACAAGCACATAAAAGTCGTACAGCCTTAACTGCCTACATTAGCTTTATCACCTGCGAAGCCTCTTTCAGCACGAAGGCAATATAAAGCCTTTAACTAAACAAGTACCAATTTCGCAGCTTTTCATAGGTCATATAAAATGGACAAATGTGGCAATTTTTCCTAAGGATCAACGTAAAATGTTGATATAACGACGTGTCCTGTCACTGCCTTAAAACGTGACTAAAGGAAGGCTTCGAGGGTATCATTAGGCTCATCTGATGGCGTAATTGAATAGGCATAAACATAAAGACAGTCTTCCATAATGTAAGACAGTAATAGAATGCTAACTAATAGGGTTTCTTGCTGGAATATCGTAAAATTCGGAAATCAGTATACACTTACAACTGTTACTTTAATGTTTATAAATCCTTAAGTCACTTTAATGGTGAACAGCATTTTAAAATAAAATATCTAAATCATTGATCAGCATAACTATCATAATTAGCTAATGTAAAAAGCAAATAAAAATTGTCATTATCGAATATTAGTAACAGACTTCTAGTTTACCAACTCTATCATGCCTTAGTTCCTTAATCACCTCTTATAACGCAAGAAAAGCAGCAACTTAGCACTTAGCACTACTTACCGCTCTACCAAAATGGTCTTACCAATATATGGACGCAGTGTGTGGCGATGAACCCGACGAGCAACGTCCCGAGGCAGCCCGGCACGATCCCCGCGTGCTTGAAGGCGGCCGGCATGGCCAGCAGACCGGAGCCCAACGAGGACTTCAGCAGGTGGAAGAACGACCCCAACGTGCTGTGGAACAAAAATAATAATAATAATATTTGGACATTATTACACCAATTGAACTAGCCCCTTGGTAAGTACATTTAAGACTTGTGTTAAGGGTACTAGTCAACGTATATTTAAGAAATGTATACATATTATACATAGATAAATACATATATAGCATATATAATCAACAACCAGACTGGAAAGCAGTAGAAAAGCGTTGTTCTCAACTCTGCCTCCACCGGGAATCGAACCCGGGACCCCACGATTAGCGTTCAGGTGTCTAACCGATCGCGCCACGGAGGTCGGCTAAAAAATAACTATGTAGGATCCACTGTGTCCTACAGGAAAAGAGGAAGCTTCCTACCTGAGCAGGTGTTCGTCCAGGCTAATGGCCTGAGTTGGAAATTTGTATATATCTTGTTTCCGTTAAATATTTCAATTGCGCGTTCTAGGCAATTGTTTGTGTAATTATTCTTTTATTCTTGGCGGCGACATCTGTGGTTATTGTGTTTAAATAATTGGAACTTAGGTTTACTTATGTTTCTCTCTGTGTGTGGCGCTCTAGAGGTCGCTACAACTACTAAGTTAAACGAGCATACAAAGTTTAACACACAAAATACTGAGTTGTAAATCAAAATCATATAGTCCCAACCCAAACTTAACTTTTTCCGTTCGTTGAGCTGTAGTTCTGTGTTCATTTCAGTATTTTTTATGTGTATCTATAATCATTTAAATTATGTCCGGCAATTTTCAAAAGGTGACTAAAGGACTAGGGGTAAATGGATACCACGAAGCAATGGGTTAGTAATCTGTCACATCACAGCTAACGTGGGATTTATAGGAAAATTTAAGAAATATTATGTTCATAAACTTATATGAGCAATTTGCAACAAATGCATAATACATTAGTTTTACAATGAAAGAAAACATGGTATTTGGTAAATAACCTCCTATTCTTACTAACTCGGACATGGATGCGCAGAATATAAATAGTTTTACATGTGTGCGTGTATTGTACGCGATAATATTTATTTATTTATTGTCTAACTAGTACACATACAGCCATCAACATAATTATTAATAACGTATATATGTTCACACCTCTCACATTTTATGTCGCAACTGTATAACAACCGAAACTTATATTTTTATCAATAGTTTAAACCAGTGCACTTTTGTCCGATTTGGTAAAATATATTAAATGAATTTACTTAATAAACTTTAGTTTCCTCTAAAAGCAGAAAAGCTTAAAGAAGCGCGAAATATTTACGGTAGTGTCTCCCTTGTATTTTAGTAAAGTATGTAATGTTTTATATATAATTTAAAAGTCAAATTTTTTGGGGCTTGGCTCTGTATCAAAAAGAACTTTAATGAATTTTTCTATGTACATCTTCGTAATAAGAACACATTTACGAAATGCATCGAATTTTCGGTAAGGGAATCTTGAGTAAACCTACCTGTTCCCCGAACTGTAGTTAGTGCTTGTAAATGGCAACATACCACCATACGACCTGTCACATTGAGTACTGACTGTCTGGTCAACACGTGGGTTCGAGGTAGCCATAGAATTACTATCTTCACAATTGCGAAACTGAAACCTGAACCTCTGATTACCCCACAAGGGTTAATGGTCGTAAACGCGTTTGTCTTTAAAAATCTTCCTTTTCTGAGCTACCAGCTGTAAATCGTGGACCCTTAAGGGTTTTATAGACAGCCGCTGAGCTGGAAACCTTTTCAACTAAATATTAACTGATAAAAAGGTTTCATTAATATGAATTATAATTTCATATTAATGTCCTCGTTTTACTCAAATCCTTATTAATTAAATATTGATTCTCATTTTTGTTCATGTTTGTATTTAAATTCACTCATTGTGGAATTCTCGATAAAGATACCATTATTGTATGAATATTCAAATATTTGCATCATATAAACTGAAATTCAAACTTCACAAACCACATTTATTCTGTATCCCAATTATTTGCTACATACTGAAAATCACTCGATCATTACTTAAAATTGAAAACATAATTAATTTTCTACAAACTAATCCAATTTCGCCATTCCATTTAAAACTAATGCAATAGACAGGTATTATATAACCAGGAAAAGCTCCGGATTAGTGATGCATAATAATCATACATAGAAGCATATACATAAACTCACGTCCAGTTCGGGATGGTCAAAACCTCAGAGACACGGTATCTCTTTGGTCATGATTTAGTATGAATATTAAGGTCTTAATGTCATATGGAACAATGGTGACAAGAAGTTAGGATGTTTGCTCAATATAATTTATTATCCTCTAGTCCCTTATTCAACTTCTACGACTTGCCAGAAAGAACGACAATAAGTTAGCATTCCTTTACGTCCCAGACTAGCAAGGGCCTATACGAATATAATAACTACTACCTAGATCGATAATATTACATACGATAGTATACTTATACAGGGTGGCGCATTCAAAACGGTCAGTATGAGAAAGTCTGAAACTATAAGAGATACAAAGATTTGTTCTTAGGAACCATGTCTACGATTTTGATAAAAAGAAAAACTGCATTCATACTTTCTTTGAAAAAACAATGTATCCAGTACGGGAATCGAACCCGGTTGCTTTGAAAAAATAAATTAGCCCTTTCACTTTTTTTTTAAATATCAATTGTGTAGGTCTTAAGCAGTAAATGTCTCTATGATACATGGTGTCGAAAATTAATAAAATGCATTGTTTTTACATACTTTGTTATAATACTACATCGATAATATTTAATATCTGTGAATTTGTACTCGACGTATTTTGTCATTGACCATTAAATCAATAATGCATATACATATTTGGAAATGTATGGTAATACGTACATATTATTATGCGTAGTTACATAAGTGAATTAATTACAACATGTGAACAGCGGATCTCCTTCTAAATAGTAATAGTACCTTCTAATTGCACTTAGTAATCTACTTCTACGATTAATTTAATCATAGAAGCGCGCGTGGCTTTATTATGTATCTGTATTGAATTCACAGGTTTCGGAATTAATCCTCGATTTGAGCATTAACGTGCTCACACGCACACTCACCCTTTTCCCTATTGACAGGTGTAATCCATAACTAGAGTATGACCATGCATACATACATATCATTCATGTTACCGAAGAAAACCTTAAAAAGGACTTGCGCTTTAACGATATTTTTAAATTCGGTGTAACTTGGTTGTTTGGGAATTGACTCAGTATCAGTGGGTACAGGGTTCAAGTCCCACCTGAGCATGTGCCAATGGACAAATATAAATATATTTGCGAAATACACCGAGTACTCAATGTGACAGGTGGTAAGCCGTGTCGCCATTTACGAGTACAAGCACTAACTATTACCTGTTCGGGGAACAAGTAGGTTTCCTCACGATGTTTTCCCACACCGTAGTATTCGATGCATTTCGTAAATAATAATAATAAATAATAATTACAAAAAATTACATTATTTATTAAACTTCAGTTCCATTCGTACATGCTCAAGCGGGATTTGGACCCTGTACCCACTGTGCACTGATACAAATTCCAGTCCTAAACAACGGAGCTTCGTCGAATTTAGAGTATAGTAAATAATACTCACGATGTTGGATGTTCGACATTTCTGTGTTCGAACGGGTTGTATTTCTCGTCGCTCTGTGACCTAGATATAGAATTGAGCGTGATGGTCGAGTCTTGTATTGACATCTCTGACTGACTGCCCTTCCTGGAAAATTAAATGGAAATATTAACCTTTACCCTTCGTCGTCTATGGTGCGTCAACAAAGTCAGCAGCTCAGTGAAAGTTGAAAATACAAATAATCATTTTCGGCTGAATATTTAGTCAGTTGTGATGCCAAATTGGCTAAATATGTTTGCTTTGGGATTATTTTTCGATCCTCAACTGGAACGAACCGAAGAACAAGGAAGAAAAGAATTGGAGGTTCGATTTCGTTTTTCTTCGGTTGTAGCGGCCGGCGGCGTTGGTGTAAACATGGCGATGGAATATCAAGAAGTTCAAACGCC
The DNA here is from genome assembly GCA_030578115.1 of Leucoptera coffeella. Taxonomy (NCBI): domain Eukaryota; kingdom Metazoa; phylum Arthropoda; class Insecta; order Lepidoptera; family Lyonetiidae; genus Leucoptera; species Leucoptera coffeella. The sequence continues at coordinate 2,153 of JAMBLF010001164.1, read as the reverse complement.
GTGGCATCAGTGTTTGTACTTCAGCCGACATAACCTTAGTAGTGAATGGCCTAATAAAGAAAAAAAAAACCTTTACCCTTATGTCCTGCGCTAGTCAGGGACTGCCGTTCTACGAAACATGTCGCAGAAAATAATTAAGGGACTAGGTTCAATGGAATCTATTGGGCAATGGCTACGATATGATAAACATAAGCTAAAAGGAATAAGGGAGATATTAGGTGAAATTGCAAGGACGTGAAATGTAACAAAATAAATGTTTCCTGTGCTGATCTGCGATGAAATTAAAAGATGATGTGATATATGTGTTCAAGGTTTTATGGCCTCCTACTCTATCCTATGTATAAAAAGACTCCAGTGTTTGCAAAATATAAACTTTTACCTATTCGTACATACGAGTATTAACCTTTACCACCAAAAGTAACCTATATACTTGTGAAAAATAATTATTGTTTGTCGGTCACGTTGTATAAAGATATTATGGCAAGGATATACTACAGGACTGTTAAGGCTTTTAGGAGTATCATAACCTTGAGTTGCCATTTTAACTACTACTGCGTGATTTTAATTACTATTACGTTATAAGTAAGGAAAATTGAAGTTATTTTTAGTTATGATAGGGCGATGAACTAAAAGTTTTATTTATACGCCTCTATGTAAATAAAAAACTATAATATTAATTAAAATAAACATACAGTCACGTAAAAAGATTACATTTTATATTATAATTGTTTGTTCCTTAGATAACATGGTTATCTTTTATTTGATACGGAGAACTATAACTGAAGTACACGCGTAACCTAATACTTAAAACGTAGACGGCTTAATTATTTTGGTAATATAATATGATATAATATTGTAGGACACTATTATACCAAATCAACTATTTCCCTTGCTAAGTACGTTTATGTCTCGTGTTTTAGAAATATACAATTATTATACATAGTTAAAACCAAATATAACTTATATAATCAACGACCAGACTGGAAAGCAGAAGAAAAGCGTAGTTCTTAACTCTGCCTCCAGTGGTAATCTTTGGGACCTCACGATTAGCGTAGGCGGTTAAGTAATCGCGCCACGGAGGTCATCAATAAAAAAATGTAGAGAAGACGGGGTTTACTCAAGCCTCAAGGGAATCATTTGATTATGTTTTACTTAAGACCCGAATCAGCTAAATATATGTAAATCTAAGCTTGATGTAAAGTAAAAGGTAACACTGTAGGAAGAAAGGCGTGAAATGTATAATGAAAATGTTAAACGGTAGACTGATTATAGATTAACAAAAGAAAAATATTTGGGTGTGATGGAAGGGCGGTTACGTAGGGACCGGGCCAGTAAAACATATGACAGTCATTTAAAAGGGTGATGTTAAAATACCCATGACTAATGAATGTGTATAAATGGAAATGAAGCGAAAATTATGAGTCAAGACCGTTGATGAAACCCGGCAAGATCTGTATGCATGCAGTCGGATTTGGAGTTACATTAAATGATAGCTTTTGGCTTTGCATTTCAAGCATTAGAGTTATTTTATGCTCCAAGTATTTGTTTAATTGCCACCGATTTAGGCCGTATAATTATTTACAAGTTAATAACCCTTACTCCCGGTTAAGGAAAGCGGCGCTCAAACTATGTTTGCATCACAAACTGCCTTCAAATTATTCGGATAATCATCCCACTTAGTCACCGAGGTCGTGACATAACACAAGGTCAGTATATCGCTTAAGTAAAACAGAATACAAGGAATATAAGTCTCTTACACATTCTCACATACTCTTCAAGAACGTTTATTCTTGAGGGATAATCAAAGATATGAGGGATAGTCAATACAAAGGTAAGGTAATCAAAAGTTACAACCTCTTGTCTGGTGATTATGAGTTATTCCTCTTAATAGTCAATTTTTGTTTTTGTATGAAAGGTTAGCTTTATGGCGTATTTCTTGGCTTGGATTTATGAAAAATACATGAATTATTGGATTATGAGAATAGCATATTTACAATTATTTATTTCAATAAAGTAATTAAAGTATTTATTATTAATAGACTCTTGATAACTTTATGAGAATTATAAGCGTAAAAAGTTAGCATTAATGTATATATACTTCATATTTCTTCGCCTCCACCGCAGTGTTCTGTCAGATTCTTCTAAACACGTTG